>MU684024.1:0-14837 GCA_026770625.1 Nicotiana glauca
ATATATATATATATATATATATATATACGACTATAAGGGAGATTTAAGTCACCATATTATTAATCTCATAAGTTCTCTACTCTTATTCAGCCACACAGGTCTGGGATTCCAAGCTCCCATATCAATGTCCTTTATGAGTGTAATTCAACTTCGTACAATGGTCTTCTCATCTTGAGTCCAATTGAGTCTCATTTCATAACTTCTTACCTCATGTGAGAGGCTTACGCTCTCACCATTAATCTCTTGCTCATTCTCTCATATATCACGTGCTTATATAACTAATATTCTTTCACAGCTCAGGATCATTTACATACCTCTCGCACTATCCACGTGTGCTATTCAAGCTTACGTCTCATTTATCAAATCAATTCCTCTTTGGGCGGGTAATCACTTTTAACACTTTTCTCAAATAAAGTATACTTATGGTACTATGTACTTATACTATATATCCATACCATTTGCTCAACAAGATACATGTGCCATCTCTTTAATATCCATGTCTTTACCCATTGGTCATGCCATATGACAACATTACTTGAAATAAACGAAAGAGCATTTAAACTTACCTTGAATCTCAACGCACAAGTTAGAAAACAATCTTATANATGTGGTCGAAAACAAACCGATAAGAAGGACTCTACTAGACACGGCTCCGAGACATCCTAGGACACTTTAAAACCTTAAGCTCTGATACCAAGTTTGTCACGCCCCAAAACCGAGGGACACGACCGGCGCTCAACCGGAGAACCCCAGTCAACCGGACCTGGAATTGCCTTTCCTATCCCATGTGTTACCTCGTGATTCCAATATATGTTATTCTTTTGAAATAGCAATTTAAGACTTAAGCATAAACATATGACTTGAGTTCATTTCTACTTTTTATCATTTTCAACATTTGATACCAAGTACTTGCAAAATACATACAACATTTACCAACGTGGACCACGATTTTGAACCGTACCATTACTACCTAAAATACTTTTATACACCACCCACATTAAGTCTACGAAGCCTCTATGAATACTAGGAACTCAACCAATACTTGCCTGTGACAAGGCCCTGGCTATACCTTACACAAAAACCAAAACAAGATTCTGGAATAAAAGCGGCTTGAGCCACGCAGGGCTCCGAGAAGAAAGGGGCTCACCAATACAACTGACGGAGAGTTAAGGAGTGCTACTGCTGGTGGACTGTAGTACCTGCTATAGAACCACCTACAATCATAACACGATTGTAGCGCCCCTAGCAAAAGGGACGTCAGTACATTTGAATTGTACTGGTAAAGTACATTTGAATTGTACTGGTATGTATGAACAAACTTTACCCCAAGTAAGATCAATCACTACGTAGATAACAAACAGTAATAGAATCAACAATCAAATGAACATGAAAGGTACAATGAAGCCAAACAAGTTTACAATCTCTCCTTTTTCACCTTCAACATTTTCACATCAATGATTTAACAATCTTTTTCATAAGATCATTTCAACAGTAATTTCGATCACTTTTCCACCCTTATTACCTCGGCCACCCTTATTACTGGCGATACTGAAAGGCTTGGATTCCAAGAAGTTCGTGCAAAAACCTTTCCCTCCGAGGGCGGCCCATAAACCGATCCCTATGAAATTCTACATGCCCAAGATTCCTAAGTACAATCGGATGCTAAACCCAAATGAACATGTCACTTCATACACATGCACCATCAAAAGAAGAGACTTGGAGGATGATGATATCGAGTCTGTCTTGCGGAAGAAATTCGGAGAGACCTTGTGGGAGATATGATATGGTATCACAACTTACCTCTTAATTAAATTGACTCATTTGCTATGTTTGCTGACTCTTTCATGAAAGCACACGCTGAGGATATCAAGGTCGAGACCAGGAAATCAGACCTTTTCAAAGTAAGGCTAAAGGATAAAAATGAATGGACCTACCACCCGTCGCTGATGATTAGATTGTTCAAGCTTTCACCCAAGGACTCAATGTTCAAATTATCGGTGGCTTTATAGTAGTTGAAGTAAAATCTGATTGAGTATCCGGCTGTTACTTGGGTTGATGTGCACAACCGCTATCAATCAAAAAGCAGGGTCAAAGACGATCAGCTAGGGGCTTCCTCCAGGTCAGTTTATCCTGTTAGACCCACCGACAAAGACAAGAGAGATATCGACCGTGAACCAAGGTCGATTAAGGATCGGTATCAGCCTTACTATGGAGGAAGAAGCAATAGATCCTGTCGGAATTTTATGCAAAATGAAAGGATAAGTGACAGAGGTTAGAGCAACCGAGGACTTACGAGCAAGAGCGATTTTGACATGCCTACCAGACCTAAGGAAGGGCCGAGGTTATCGGAATATAACTTTAAAGTCGATGTTGCTGCCATTGTGTCAGTTTTTGGGCGCATCAAAGACACTAAATGGACTCGACTCCTACAATCCTATCTTGCCCAAAGGGATGCTAACCAGTTCTGCAAATACCATGGCACTTACTGCCATAGACCGAAGGACTGCCAACAATTGAGAGAGGAAGTGGCCTGGCTATTCAGCAATGGGCATCTACGAGAATTCCCGAGTGAGTGAGCCAAGAACAATATAAAAAATAGCGATTCTAATAAACAAACTGATCAAGAGGAACCTCAACACGTCATTAACATGATCATCGGTGGGGTCGACATTCCTCAAGGGCTAATGCTAAAATGCACTAAAGTATCTATCACAAGGGAAATAGAATCGGGACTACATACTAGAAGGAACTTTGTCTTTCCACGATGAGGACGCAGAATGGATCGTGCAGCCCCACAATGATGCACTGGAAATATCTGTACTCATAAATAAATCTCGATTTAAGCGTGTGTTGATTTATTTAGGTAGCTCGGCCAACATCATCCGATCGAGGGTCGTAGAACAACTCGTCCTCCAAGATCAAATCATGCATGCAATCCGAGATCTAAATGGATTCAACATGGCATATGAAACCACTAAGGGAGAGATAATATTACTAGTAAATTCCACTAGGACCATCCACGAAACCAAGTGTTATGTGATCGAAGGGACATGAAGCACAACACCCTATTCGGGAGGCCATGGATCCACAACATGAGGGCAGTGCCCTTGACTCTTCACCATGTGTTAAAATTCCCAATGCCATGAGGGATTAAGACAATCTAGGTGGAACAACTGGTCACAAAGGAAATGTTTGCAGTCGAAGAAATGATTCCGTCATCAACACTGGCACCATCAAAGGGGCCAAGTTCAGATACAAAGCAAGAGGCTAAATAGCAATTATCGACTCCGGGCACGACTAAATCAGATAAACAGGGGATTAGTGAAGATGATAATTACAGGGGTCCCAGATCTTTTATTGTCCCCAATGATTCCAACACCACCAAATCGATGGTTGAGGAGCTGGAATAAGTAACATTGATTGAACGTCTATGTGATCGGAAGGCATACCTGGGCACAGGGTTAACCCACGAGCTCAGGAAAAAACTCATTCAATTTCTTATAGCTAACATAGATTATTTTGCTTCATCTCATCTTGATATGACATGAATCTCACATGAGATTACTGCTCACAAGCTAAGCCTGGACCTGAATTTCCACCCGATCAGATAAAAATGGAGACCCTAGTCTGAGATCAAACATGTTTTCATCAAAGACAAGGTATCTAAACTCCTTAAAATAGGGTCCATTCGGGAAGTGAAATACCTAGAATGGTTAGAAAACATAGTGGTAGTCCTTAAAAAGAGGAATAATTAAGAATGTGTGTAGAGTATAAGGCTTTAAATAAGGTATGTCCCAAGGACTTTTTCCCTTTACCCAATATCAATCGCATGATCGATGCCACGGCCGACCACGAGATCCTCAATTTTCTCGACGCCTATTTTGGGTACAACCAAATACGGATGAACTCGAATAATATGGAAAAAACCTCCTTCATCACTAAGTACGGCACGTACTACTATAATATAATGCCATTCGAATTAAAAAAACACCGGTGCCATTTATCGACGCTTAGTAAATAAAATGTTCGAAGAACAAATAGGGAAATCCATAGAAGTTTACATTGATGATATGTTGATTAAATACCTGCGAGCAGAGGACCATTTAAAGCATTTGCAGGAAGCCTTTAGCATATTGAAGAAGTACAATATGAAGCTGAATCCAGAGAAATGTGTGTTCGTAATCGGGTCAGGCAAATTTCTCGGGTTTATGGTATCCAGCTTGGGACTCGATATCAACCCCGACAAGATCAGAGCTATCGAGGATATCACAGAGGTTGATAATGTGAAGCCCGTGCAAAGGATAACTGGCACATTGCCGCCCTGGGGCAATTCATCTCGAGGTCCTCCGATAATGTCCACCATTTTTTCTCTCTACTGAAGAAGAAAAACAATTTCTCTTGGACCTCGGAATGCTAGGGCCTTAGAAGAACTCAATCGATACCTATTGAGTCCACTACCGCTTCACACCCCGAAGGCGGAAACAACTCTACATGTACTTGGCAGTATCGAAGATATCGGTAAGTGAAGTCCTGGTTCAGGAAGAGCAAGGTATGCAATTTCCAATTTACTATGTTAGCATGACCCTAGGTGAGGCCGAAACTAGGTACCCTCACTTAGAAAAATTGGTGCTCGCTTTGTTAAGTGCCTCTAGGAAATTGAAACCAATTTTTAGTGCCATCTTATGTGTTGTGACTACTTACCCCTTGAAAAATATAATGCATTAACCCAAAGTGTTGGGACAATTCGCCAAATGGGTCGTGGAAATCAGCGGGTACAATATTGAGTTTCGATCCCGGACGACCATTAAATCTCAAATTTTTGCAAATTTTGTGGCTGAATTTACACCAGCCTTAATACTCGAGACCGAAAGAGAGTTGTAGGTAAACTCGGGGACGTCTTCGAGAGTTTGGACCCTTTTTACGAATGGCGCCTTGAACGCAAAAGCGTCCGGACTTGACATCGTCTTAAAGTCACCCACAAACAATGTAGTTAGACAATCTATTAAAACTATGAAATTGACTAACAACTAGGCTGAATATGAGGCCATGATTCTTGAACTAGCCAAAATCTTGGGGGAGGAGGTGATCGAAGCAAAGTGCGACTCCGTTCTTTTGGTAAACCAAGTTAATGGGACGTTCGAATTCATAGAAGAACGGATGCAAACGTACCTAGATAAGTTGCAGGTAACATTACATTGGTTCAAAGAGTGGAATTTGTGACACGTACCCTAGGATCAAAATACCGAGGATGATGCCGTTGCAAACTTAGGGTCGTCGGTCGAAGACGACGAGCTCAACCCGGGGGCAGTCATACAACTCGTGAGATCGGTAGTGGAAGAAGGTCATGCAAAAATAAACTCTACAAGCTTGACTTGGGATTGGAGAAAGAAATATATAGAGTCTTTGAAGACCTTAAACTGCCCTCAGATCCAAAAAGATCAAGGGTTTTGCGCACAAATGTAGCCCGATTCAGCTTGTCCGAAGACGGAACCTTTTTCAAAAGAATGTTCGATGGCTATCTAGCAATATGTCTTGGACCAGGATATACCGAGTACGTTCTAAGGGAAGTCCATGAGGGCACCTGCGAAAATCATTCAAGCACTACATCATTGGTTTGAAAGGTAATCAGAGCCGGCTATTACTCGATCGACATGGAAAAAGATGCGAAGGAGTTCGTACAAAAATGTGATGAATTCCAAACACATGCTTCGATGATTCACCAACCCGGGGAGTTGCTGCATTCAGTCTTATCACCATAGACATTCATGAAGTCGAGAATAGACATCGTCGACCCTCTTTCATGGGCACTCGTTAAGGCTCAATTTATATTGTTTATGACTGAATATTTTTCTAAGTGGGTTAAAGCCCAAGCATATAAGAAGGTCAGGAGAAGGAAGTCTTCGACTTAATTTGGGATCACATCATATGTCGGTTAGGAATGCCATCCGAAATCGTATTTGACAATGGGAAACAATTTATCGGTAGCATAGTGTCCAAATTGCTCAAGGACCATAAGATCAAAAGGATCCTGTCAACACCTTATCACCCTAGTGGGAACGGACAAGCAGAATCAACCAACAAAACCATACTCCAAAACCTCTATAAGAGGTTAATAGACACCAAAGGAAAATGGAAGGAAATCCTACCCAAAGTCTTATGGGCATACCGTACGACCTCAAAGTCCATTAGTGGGGCCACCCTATTCTCGCTGGTTTACGATGCTGAAGCTCTAATACTGGTCAAAGCCGGTGAACCAAGTATTATATTTCAATATGCAATAAAAGAATCGAATGACGAGGCCATGAGTACAATCCTGGAGCTATTAGATGAAAGGCGTGGAGTCGGCATCGTCCGGTTAGCCGTCCAAAATAGCGGATCGAGAGGTATTACAATCGAAGGACCAACCATCGAAACTTTAATATCAAGGACTTAGTACTAAGTAAGGTCACACTAAACACCCAGAACCCGAATGAAGGGAAGTTGGGCCGAACTAGGAAGGACCATACCAAATTCTCAAGATCACCGAAAAAGGATCGTACAAACTCGGGTAACGTACGGTGAAAGTCTACCGAATAACTGCAACATAACTCACTTTAAGAGATACTACTGCTCAGGTACGAACCCATTCATTACCTTTTTACTTATTTTTCAACTTACTCTTGCATATAATCAACAATAAGCGGTACAAATTTTTAGGTCTGAAAGCACACGTTGCACTTTTTTCCCTTGAACCGGCTTTGTCCCAAATGGGTTTTCTGGTGCGGTTTTTAACGAGGCTACAGTAGATTGTGCCAACTTAGAATAGAAGGCCTATTATGAATCGGTGTCAAAGATTTCATCAATAGTATTCGAGGCTTCTCTCTACGATCAACCTCGAATATAGGGGAGCATTACCTTCGGATATCGATTTTAGCAAGGAAAGAAATTATGCTATTGAAGGGTCTCGATAGATAGGACTTATTATAAGGGACAAAAGGTCAAATGAACCTTACCCGTATAGATTGCACTAGCCATGGTACAAAATATGTACGCATGTATAAATATTTTACACAAGAATAAAAAGAAGTCTCTTCCTTGCGGATAAATATTTCGCCCTTTTAAAAAATTTCTTGCATTTCTCAAGGAATTTCCTACATCTGATCTCCTAAAGTTATCAAACCCAAAAATCATCTTGATTTGAGTTCAAACAATCACTCTCACTCCGGGACTACCGTCTAAAAACAAACTTGGACGGTTCGAGCTATTGGAGCTCGGGGGCATAAGACCTATTAGGAAACGCTTGAATCTTAAAGGCCACGGCCATCCCTATTCGGGCACTATTATCATAGGCAAGCCTTGATAACTCGGGGTGACCAGTCCACTGGGTGACAATTGAACGATAAACACTACGGACAAATTAATACGGCTGAGAGACGTTCGAGACCCGTAACAAAAGGGCCTTAAAATTTCTTAATCGATTCTAAAAGCTACCTTTGGAAAACTATGATCTAAGATAGTGTAAGTACTCTGGGGAAACTTTTTTTGATCATTCCAAAACACCACGATGCCTTAAAAACAAAAAAATGTTGAAGGTAAGGCTTGTTCCAAAAAAATGTCGCGGCTCAGAAAGAACAAAGCGGACTGATCAAGCAGTAATAAAATTCTTAGACGCTCATGGCCTTGCTTGGGAGTGATTAACAATAATTCAATCTCAAAGGTCCAGCGACTGCACAAGATGATCGTGCAACTTCATGGAGAGGTAGATGAGGTGAGGGAGGAGACCATAGTGTGGAAGAAAAATATGGACCCCCTTGCTTTAGAGAAAGAGGCTGCTCGAGCTCTATTATACTCAACTAAAAGCCAAATCCAAGGCATGAAGTAAAAGAATTTGGGAGAAGAAAATTTAGAAGATCCAGGTTCGGTTGGACATGGAAGGAGCTGTGGCGAAATCTATGGCTGAGATGGCTAAGGCCGATGCCAAGATGATCATGGCCGTCTACTGATCTGACACTGAAGCCACTCAAGCTCGAGCAAAGGAATACTGGGTTGTCGAGCATGGCAAGTTCCACTCTCGAAGAGAGACTCTCAGGAGATTCACGCTCGCGGCTTTAACCTTTCTGTCGAGATAAAAAATGCGAAAGAACTTGAAACCGAAGCCAAAGTGTTGCTCTCTTCTTCTGATGATGATGATTACAAGAGTGGAGAAAAACTCGAGGACGAAGATGATGCCCTTGGAGAAGATTAAGTGCTTAGGATCTTTTTGTAAAGTCCGATTAGTCCATTTTACCCTTCTAAATAAATTTTTGATATATAAAAAGTCTTTTCTTTCCCTTTCTATCTTTTATTTATTTTTTATGAAATTGCATTCATAGGTTCGAGGTTTAGGAAATTTGGACCGAATCAGAACTAGTGTTGAGTGAGTAATTGCTCGAACTCGAAGTAGGATAACCATTAGGTTTTTATTGAGTTAGGACGATTCCTTGAAGTTAAAACAAAAGATGGCCCTTAGGCTTTTGTATTAGGCCGGTATGACCTTATAAAAGAATGTCTTTTTCCCTTTTTGTCTTAAAAAGTTAATCATATAAAATTTGTTATGCTTTATCATGAGATAAATCTGTATTCATATTCCATTGTTTTCGAGGGCTGAAGATATCGAAATCCTTTGTTTCATGATGCCTTAGTATGAAATAGAGAAAATGGTTCGACAATTCGATACCTCTTAGGGTTTTTGAGGGTTGATGTGATCGAAACCCTTCGTAATTTTGTCGAGAGTAGCTTTTTTAAAATAATTTTATGAAAATATTTGAAGGCCTATTTTATTACGAAATTCGGACATCTCAGAACAATATCAATTTGGCCGTAGCCTTTAGCTTGGTATTTGCCTCTTTGGCTTGTTTCCCTGTTATACTTCGAACTTCTTCGAAGTGTCAGTCCTCGAGTAGGGTGGTGTTAGCCTATAAAATTGAGGGCAGCCTTTTTAAGGTCTTACAATCATGAGGTTTTTATAATTCGATCATGTCAATTTTTCGATTGATAGTCCCCGAGTGCAGGTTAATTATATGAGCTTTAGTTGTGATCGACCCTTAAGCCAGTTTCTATAATAGATCACAAGTACGAAATTATAAAGTAAATTTTCTAAGGCAGTAAATATTTGGAAAGGAAAAAAATACTTCTCTTAATAGATGATTATACATGCATACATGTTCGATATTAGGGCTCGAGTAATCTATATGGGCACGGTTCGTTCGATCGTTTGGCCCTTACAAAATTTTCCTATTGAGACCCTGTTGACATGAAGTACCTTCATTGTAACATTTGAGGGTGATGCCCTTAATAATCGAGGTTGATTGTAAAGAAGCCTCGGATACTGTTGAATTTCTCTAAGTTAGAGCGAACAATGATTGCCTCATTGAAAAACCTCATCAGAAAAAAACCATTTGGGACATAAACCAGTCTAAGGGAAAAAGAGTGTAATGTGTGCTTTCAGACCTAAGGACTTTGTGATGAAGAATCCGTCGATGTCTTCGTCGTACACCTGCAAATTTTTAACATAAAATATAAATGAAAATAGAGTAGGTCTTAACTTAGCAATAATATAGTTTGAGGAGTGATACATTCTTTCCCGATGATATCGAGGACCTGATATGGTCCCTCCCAGTTTGGGCCAATTTTTCCTTCATTCGGGTTTCGAGTGTTGAGAGTAACGTTTCTAATAATTAAGTCCTCAATTTTAAAGTATCAAAGGTTAGATCTTCGGTTATAATACCTTTCGATCTGCTGCTTCTGTGCAGCCATTCGAATGAGGGTAGACTCCCATCTTTCATCTAGTAATTCGAGACTTGTATTCATAGCCTCGTGATTTGACTCTTTCGTTGTATGCTGAGATCTGAGGCTAGGTTCTCCGACTTCGACCAGTATCAGAGCTTCAGCACCGTAGACTAGAGAGAATGGTGTTTCCCCTATATTGGATTTTGACATTGTACGGTACGCCCAAAGGACCTCGGGCAGTATTTCTCTCCATTTTCCTTTAGTGTCGGTCAACCTTTTCTTTAGATTTTGAGCGATGGTCTTGTTTGTCGAATCGGCTTGTCCATTCCTGCTAGGATAATATGGCATAAGATCCTTTAAATCTTGTGGTCTTCGAAAATTTTTTTCACTTTTCTGCCGATGAATTTCTTCCCATTGTCGAAACGATCTCAGCAGGCATCCCGAATCAACATAAAATGTGATCCCAAATGAATTCTATGGCTTCTTTCTCTCTGACTTTTTTCAAAGGCTTGTGCTTCAATCCACTTAGCAAAATAGTCAGTCATAAACAAAATGAAATAAGCTTTACCTGGGTCCGATGGTAGAGAGCCGACGATGTCCATTCCCTATATCATGAACGGCCATGGGGATAAGACTAAATGGAGTTGCTCTCCGGGTTGGTGAAGCATTATCACATACCTTTGGCATTTGTTGCATTTTCGAACAAACTCTTTTGTATCTTTTCCCATATCAGCCCAATAGTATCATGCGCTGATGACTTTGTGAACCAATGACCCAGCACCCGAATGATTTCCTCAAGTGCCCTCGTGAATTTCCCGTAGAATGTAGTCGGTGTCTCCTGATCCTAAACATATTGCAAACTATCCATCGAACATTCTCTTATACATTGTTCCATCCTTGGCCAATCTGAACTGTGCAACCTTCGTGCCTAGTGTCCTCGATTACTTAGCATCCGATGAAAGATTCCCATTCTTTAAGTATTCGATATACTTATTCCTCCAATCACAGGTTAGACTTATTGAGTTTATTTCAGTGTGACCTTCTCCAATTACTGATGGTTTCTTTATCACACTACCTCATCTTTTTATCTTGATGCTTTCTTTTATCTCTCTTATTGTCGTGAATCTTCAAGGTGTAGACCAAATCTTATCATTTCTGGTATGGCCTAAAGCGTATCTTAGTGGCCAAGGGGGTTTAAAATCTTTGTAAGGTCATTCCTTTGATCATTTTGAACGGGATTACGCCCTGGGCTGCTGTTCCTACGATATGCGCTATATGGTTGATATCGATCTTTGTTCGATCAGGGTCTCTGTCAGTGTCCCTTTGAATTCTGCCGATAGGCCTTTTTGGTAAATAGAACCTGAAGGGGTCCCCAAATAATAATCTTTGAACCTTATCTTTGATTGGTACCGATTATGTATATCGGCCATGGTCACAGTTGGATATTCAATTAATTCTGCTTTAGTTGTCGTGATGCTTTCCAACTTTGTTCGGTCAAACCTTGAGTAAAAGCTTGAAAAGCCCAATCATCTATGATCGGGGGTTGGTCCATGCGTTCCATATGGAACCGAGATACGAATTCCCTCAACATTTTGTTGTCCTTTTGTTTCACTTTGAAGAGGTTGGACTTCCAAGTCACATCCTTTATTTCTCCGGCGGGTGCCTTCTCGAAGGAATCTGCAAGCAAGGCCAAGCAATCAATGGAATTGGGCGGAAAATTGTGGTACCATATCATTGCCCCTTTCGATAAAGTTTCTCCAAACGTTTTCAATAGAGCAGATTCAATCTCATCATCTTCTAAGTCATTCCCCTCTATTGTGCATGTATAAGAAGTGTGTATAAGAAGTGACATGCTCATTAGGGTCGGTGGTTCCATTGTATTTGGGAATTTCTGGCATGCAAAATTTTTTCGAGATGGGCTTCGGAGCTGCACTTGGAGGGAAAGGCTTCTGCACAAACTTCTTCGAATCTAACCCCTTTAGAATCGGTGGGGACCTTGGTCAACCCGGGAGTTCTACATTTCTAGCTTTTTTCATTTTCCAAATACAATCCATTTAGTGAGCTCCTCGATCATTTTCATAATGGTGGGGTCAATCCCTGATTCATTGGCATTCGATCTCTCCAGCACAGATTCGGCTCTATGAATAACTTCTTGTGATGGTTCAAGCTCAATTCCGCTTGGTGCTCGATTCTGGTTTTGGAGTTGTGCTATTATAGCTTGTTGAGTTGTGATGGTTCTGCTGCTTGAGCATTTCTGCATATGCTATTTCCAAGGTCTACGCCTAAATTCCCATTAATGGCAATATGGGAGCTGACGTCAATTAGGTCCGCGATAGAGGGTCCATCGGGGTTGACTAGAGGCACTCCGTTTCTCGGGGTGGCTATGTTATAGTTTTTGCCATGGAAGCCAAGGCCATTATCTGTATGTGTGAGGACATGTTAATCCTAAAATCAAAGACACTTACAAGAACAAGCATAAAGTAGTGTGCGTTATGAGAATTAATACCAGACAATCACTATTATCCTTAGCCCCAAGATAGGCGCCAAACTGTTTGCCCTTAAAAATGGATAATAATTAAATTTATAATGTGGTTTTAAGGAGATGTGATTTCACCTAATACCAATTGATAAATGTTAAGATTAGTGATAGAAATTGACAACAAAATAAAGTAAACCAGTGTTGAAACGGAATCCAACCCTCGAGTAAGAATGCCGTCGAGTTGATTGATACCAGAACAGGTAAAAAATAAGGCAAGATGATGAACAAGAGATTATAAGCTAAAACAGTATTACATTGCTTTGATATGCAATAATCCAAGTCCCTTACGAATGATTGAAACTCCTCTTTATATAGTATATGAATTCTAAATATGGTATAACTCATATTACAGAAGGAAATCCTATGACTAACTAATTAACCATTCTTGATTTGATCCGTTCCGAGATTCCCTCCATGATCTTCGACCAGTCATGAATATCTCGCCTTTTTGTTATTATGCTATTTTTTATCTTGCTCGATGTTTGTCTGATGTTTTATACTTCAATACAATACAAGAGCGAGCAGAGGGGGCTAATTTGTGTGGTATCTAACTTTTCGCGTGCACAAATTATAGAACGACCTGGTTCTTCAATGTGTTCCTTTTACTACTGCTATGGAATAATAAATGTAGAAATTAAAGAACACAAGGATGTTTACATGGAAAACACCCAGCTTAAAAGGTGAAAAAACCACGACCTACAACCTAGTAGGATTTTCTCCAAACACTTCACTACAACTCTGAGCCAACAACAAAGTTTACAAACTCTTGCAAACCTAAGGATTAAATCTAACCCTTATAGCAACCAACCACAGGCTGTTGCGACGACTTCAAGTTAACTCTGACTTGAACAATACAACTCGAGTTTACAACCTCTTGCAAACCTAAGGATTAGCTCTACCCCTTATAGAAACAAGCCACAAGTTTTTGCGACTACTTCAAGTTAAATCTAACTTGAAAGATACAAATCAAGAACCTAGCACAATTGCTTCTAAGTAAGATAAAAGTTACAACTCAAAATGCCTACTATGCTTTGAACTAGAAATAAATAAAGACACATAAAACTCTTTATGGAACTGGTCCTTCAATCTGGATCGTGTAGCTTTAGGATCGCACACTTAAAACTCACAGGAATTGCTCATAAAAGGCCTTGCTATTTTTCTCTCAATTCTTGCTTAACTTCAGTATGTGTGCATTTACTGTAAAGTGAGAACATCCTACAATTTATACTGTGTAGAGTACAAAATAACTTGAGTTCTAATGTTACTCTTCCTTGGTGGAAGAGTTGTAGTTAACGTCAACTTCTAACTTCTTCCTTATTGGAAAGTGTTCTTTTTGAGTAAAGAGCCCTTCTCCTTATCCATTATGCAACCTTTTTGACCAGGAGATATCAGATATAACAAGTTAAGTTTATTTTTCATATGTGCATCCCTTATGCTTCATTCAACCCATAACTGTATATTGGTTCATGCTTGAGTTCCTTTGTCAATCTTCAAAACCAACTTCACTTGTGCCAACAAATTCCCAATTTTTTATGATGACAAACTCTGTGCTTTTCATAAGCGTAAGCCCTGTTTCAACTTAGCTCAACATCAACACAAAGTTAGAATATTTTACCATTTTAAAGTCACTAATCATAAAGGATCAAGTTCATTAGGTTATAAACATCACAGTCTAAAGTAAAAGCACAACCTAATTATCCCTTTTGGCATCATCGAAAAGTTGCATAATTATGTGACATAACCAGATTTTAATAGAAATTAGTCATGGCCACTGGGGCTATTTCAAATGCAATCATGGATTTAATCATCATCTATCAATCTAAGGATATTATCCATCTAAGAAATATCAACAAACAGTTAGAGCAAAAGGAAGTGAATTTCATTGATTGATAAGATCCTACCACAAAGCATAAAAAGAAATAAGAACACTGGATCATGATCAAAAGAAACAAAAAATGCCAAATTAGGTCAATGGTTGATCTACACTAGCTAGGAGGCTTAAGGCTAGGAAGGACCAGGTGTTTGGTTTTTGGCTTGGAGGAGTTTCAGCATATCCTGAAGAATGCCATCATTCGTCTCTTTTTCTCTTGCCAGCTCAGTTTTGAGAGCATCTCTCTCAGTCTCCACCTCTTCTAATCTCTTCTTCAGCCTCTCAGTCTCAGCATCCTTATCCCCACTTTCCTGCACTAAGGCTCGCACCTTGCTGTTCACTGGTACATTTTTGGATGAACTAGGTTCTTTAGAAGTGATTTGAACGTCATAGTCACAAGCAGCTGTCGCACCTCTTTTTACGGCGCTTACACCCCGCGAAGGGTATAAATAAAAAGGGTTTTTCCAATTAAAGGACGGTCGGAACGGGATTAGTTATTTAAATTTTTTCAGAGTCGCCACTTGAGAATTTAATAGTGTCTCAAGTCACCGAATTTATCCCGAACCGAGGAAAGTTTGACTCTGTTACAGTCTGCGAACTAGAAATCCTAGGTAAGGAATTCTGTTAACCCGGGAGAAGGTGTTAGGCACTCCCGAGTTCCGTGGTTCTAGCACGGTCGCT
>MU684041.1:4353-14789 GCA_026770625.1 Nicotiana glauca
AAAATGTAAAAACTAAAAATCTTAATGCATATGCATATTTTTGTATTTTTTAATATGATTTATTATGTGACCAACTAACACAAAAAATGCAACACAATTCTTAAAATTGTCCCAGTTATTTTATTTGACATTTTTTGAATAATTTGCTTAGGGTAAAAATCACGTGCTCACAGTGCTGATACTACACTCTGTGCTATTTTGCACAGATCCAGGTTTCGGACAACAGCTGCAGCATAAGTGTGGGAGCAGGCCTTCGGTCCAGTGAGACCCGAGGTAGCCTTGCACGGACGCCTCCCTTATCATCTCTTTTTAGTCTGTTATCTCATTGTATTCGAGACAAACAATTTATGTTTTATTTCAGACGTTTGTATTTAGTACTCTTATCAGTTCGTGAGTACAGTGACACCAGTCTTGGGTAGAGGATTTTGTCGAACTTTCCGCATTTCTATTAAATTTTATATCAAATGCTAAGACTTTGGCTTGTTATTGAAATTCGTTGCTTTTACATTATTGCCGAAAAATCATTTAAAGGGATTGTATATTAATGAAAAAGTAATTGAATTTGGCTTGCCTAGCTCTCATTCGTAGGCGCCATCACGACTCCCGAGGGTGGAAAATCTGGGTCGTGACAACGTTCCATGTCTCAGAGCTTACGCCTCACCTCGTCAGAGGTAAAATATCTCGTTTCACGCCCCCGACTTTTAAAACATTGGCTAGGAGTTGATACCTCGAAAATCATAGCTTTCTTTAGTCGAAAGATTTTGAAAGGCATAATCCTAAAATTCATTAAATTTTGGACTTCTTTCAAACAAGTAATTCATATAGGATAATAATAGTAATTCACAATTTAATTTGTTGAAACTTCGATAGTGTCACGACCCAAATTTACATACTCGGTCGTGATGGCGCCTCTCGTGGAGACAAGGCCAGCCAGTCAACCCAATTCATCCTTTAAAAATAATTATTTAACGCAATTATAGTGCAACATAGTTTAATAATACCAAATAGCGGAAATATATATAAAAATATGCGGAAATCCAACCCAACACAGCATCTAAAGGAGACTGAACACCATTATATGACCAATAACATCAAAAATAAAATTTGGAGTTCAAAAGATGAAGTCCGGTGCCGCGAACGCTAGCGGTCACCTTGCTCAGCTTCATAATAATGCCTTCAATCCACTAATAACCCACTACCGGGGAGAACAATACCTGCAATTGCACGCGTGGTGCAGGGAGTAAAGTGAGTACTCCAACTCAGTGAGTAATAAAAGTAAATAATAGCTGAAAGCAAGAAATCACGTAAGGCACTCCATCATGCTATATAGAACAGTACAACCCCTTTTGAGAAGAACAGTAAAACCGAGAAATCCTTTAGAAAACATTTGGGCTCAGTTAAAACCTCTTTTGTAAATATTCCTTTTCAACAGTTGCGAAAATAATTTCAACAAGTAAGAAATAATCAGAAATCTGCCCATCGGGCTCAATATCAACCTCTCAGTATAGTATCATCCCTGCGGGCTCACTTCCAACTCACAAAATACAACATCAGCCTCTCGGGCACATCACCCCATTAACAAAAAACACCAGGGAATCTGGTAAACAGTGCAAGAAGTAGCATGGATGCCAATAATATGAGTGCTGAATGTCATGATAACATTACAAAATAAGAACAAAT
Source organism: Nicotiana glauca (assembly GCA_026770625.1). Lineage (NCBI taxonomy): Eukaryota > Viridiplantae > Streptophyta > Magnoliopsida > Solanales > Solanaceae > Nicotiana > Nicotiana glauca. Next base: position 6,034 of record MU684041.1, read on the forward strand.
GCATGAGTGCAATGCAATGCATATGACAGTACACTCTAGTACACGCTGCGGCGTGCAGCCCGCTCCATTTATTTATCGTTGATGGCGCTCACTGGGGGTGTGTACAGACTTCGGAGGGGCTCCTACAGCCTAAGCGCAATAACAAGCCATCTCGTAGCATCAATCAAATCCTGATCAGTCATTGTTACCTGACCAATTCATATCCCAAAGTGCCATTGTTACACTGTTTCAAGTCACATCATACAGTGTCATTGTTACCACTATTTCAAGTCACGTCATACAGTGTCATTGTTACCACAGTTTCAAAATCACTGCTGCGGCGCGCAGCCCGATCCATGCTTAGTCCAGAAATCAACATAAGCCCCTTGGGCATTTGTAAAATAGTTGTTCTCGCCCAGAAATATCATTTAAAATATCATTTGAGTTTTCAAAACTTAGAAGTATGACTGAGTTGCAAAAACAATATTTAGGATCTTGGACTGAAACGAAATGATATGCAAGATATGCTAAAACAGTAATATCAAACCCCGAAGAATTCACATAGTTGGCACGAAGCCCAAACATGGCAGTCAGCCCATAGTATGATGATACAAGTAGTTTCACTCAAATACACGGTAAAATCAACAACCGGGACGGACCAAGTCACCATCCCTAACGGTGCTCTACCCCACGCTCATATCCAGCGTGCAAGTCACCTCAATACAGCACTATGATGTGCAAATCGGGGGTTTCAAACCCTCAGGATATCATTTACAAGTATTACTCACCTCGAATCGGTAAAATTTCTAGCTCTTGACGCCTTTGCCCCTCAAATCGGCCTCCACGCGCGTCAAATCTGTCCAAAATCATAGCGAATACATCACAATATACAAATTGGACAATACCCAATCGAAAAATATCGAAATTCAAGAAATTTGCAAAACCCGAGCCACTATCCCATGTCTCTAAAAATTATAAGATTAACATCAACGGATTCCTTATTTTGCCACGAGTCTGTACATACCAAGAACACCCAAATCGGACCACAAATGGCCCTTTAAATCCCAAATTTAGAATTTCAATCTCAAGCCCTAATTTCTTATAATTTTGCTATATTTTCATGAATTTCAAGGATGATTTCACAATAAAATAATGTATTTAGTTCATAGGACTTACCTCCAATCACTTCCCGTCAAAAGCCCTTCAATTTCAGTCCAAAAGCTCTCAAGAATGATCAAAAATGGTGGGAAAATGGGTTGGGTTCGCGGATGAAGTGTTTTTAACATTCTGTCCGAGTACTGTAGCTAACACTATGCGATCGCATTAGTGCCTTGCGATCGCATAGAACAAAATTCCTGGGCATTGTAGCTAACCATATGTGATTGCATAAAACAAATTCTTGGGTATTGTAGCTAACTCTATGCGATCGCATTAGAGCCCTACGATCGCATAGAACAAAATTTCGGGTATTGTAGCTAACCCTATGCGATGCATAGAACAAATTCCTGGGTACTATAGCTAAACCTATGCGATCGCATTAGAGCCCTGCGATCGCATAGAACAAAATTGTTGTGCACTGACAGCTGTATTTCTACAGCATTTTCCAACTTCAAAAATTCCCGTTAGCCATCCGAAATCACCCCGAGGCCCCCGGGACCTCAACCAAAAATACCAATACATCCTATAACGTTATTCAAACTTGTTCCAATCATAAAAATACACCCAACAACACTAAAACCATCAAATTACATCGGATTCAAGCCTAAGTTTCTTCAAAACTTCCGAAATGCGCATTCGATCAAAAACCCGACCAAATGATGTCTGAATGATGTGAAAATTTGCACACATATCCAAAATCACCCAACGAAGCTACATCAACTCTCGAAATTCAATTCCGACCCTCAGATCAAAATCTCACCTATCAACCGGAATTCGCCAAAATACTAACTTCGCCAATTAAAGCCTAATTCTACACCGGACCTCCAAAATTACTTCCGATCACACTCCTAAATAACAAATTATCCCCCGAAGCTAACCGAATCATCGGAATTCAAATCTGATCCCTCTAACACGTAAGTCAAAGTCCGTTTAACTTTTCTAAAACAAACCTTCCTTAAAGAGACTAAGTGTCTCATTTCCTACTAAAACCAATCCAAATCGACTCGATCACCTCAAATACTAATAATGAAGCATAGAGAAACAGAAAATGGGGAAATTGGAGCAACAACACATGAGACGACGGGTCGGGTCGTCACATCCTCTCCTACTTGAACAATCGCTCGTCCTCGAGCGTACCAGAGTTGTCCTAGAAGCCATCCAATAGTTAAATGACCTTACCAAGCATATACCCCGGGGTGATCCTCCGTCACCCTATCTCTTATAGGCCCGACAACACAACATAGCTGAAATTACCCAATCCAGTCAAGCCCATAATTCACAGAGCTACCTTTTCACTTCTGAAACCATCAATACGATCAAAACCTCACACCTATACTTTGAATAGTCCCGAACCAGCTGTAATAACCCATACCTGCAACCTCTGGTGAAACCATATGATATACCACATGATCCAAACACTCGAAACAATGGCCTCTATTCACAGCAGTTGCCCATAGTAACCAAATATCGTTAGAAAACCTCTTATTAGCAAAAGTTTTATTTTTATTCCATCACTTTCGCATACTGCTAACGATAAATAAAACACGCGATAAACCGCAACCATCCCTCAGATCACCCATACATGAAGCCACTCCCATTTTGACTAATACCACAACGGATTTCTGGGCTGAACCCCAATATTATCCTTCTAACCAGCTGAGATCAAATCTGTTCATATTCATTAATGACTCCAACAATCATCTCGAATCGACACACCACTGTGGTGATATGACACCTCAACTCAGGCCTAAGCCACAACTTGCATAATACACGTACCAATGAGGAATGGTCTGAACATACTCAAATCATGACAAATGACTCAAACGAAAGAGCTGTAACTCAAGTCCATCAGTATCATCAGAACACAAGGCAAAGACCCCATCTCACATCATAGAGATAGAACACCTGAACCTACCTCGAAAGGTCATAACTCTGCGTAGCCTCACTACAATGCGCGATCCTACCCAAACATTATTGCACCTGACACATCTCACGTTGCTACGCTCAAAATCAACAGCCACACACAATTTGATGTCTGAAACCAAGGCAATTCATTACACCCATGGTGACCCAAATAACATACGACACGCAACCCGATATGCTCTATTTACTGAGCAACACTCAATTACTCTTCCGGCTTGACTCTCTCTATAAATCCTCAATAGAACCACACCACATGTGTCCATGTCCAACAAATCATAACATCTCACAGCACAGAAAGTAGCTCGTAGGTATCATTAGATCACTAACAAGCTCAATAACGATCGAATCAGCCTATCCTTCATCAATACAATTCGGGGCCAACCAAGCCAACTCAAGCGAAACACGTATCCACCTCGGCCTACCAACGAACTCAATACCAAGAAGCCTGAAGCTGCTCCTTCCACTACTATGACTCCTACCGGAGCCGTGCGATACGGTGCCCGACACCAAATCAATACCGAAATCCATAATATTGCTCGGCGATAGCCCGGCCACAAGGAACGCATCCAAAAAAGTCCCTCAATACCTGAACTTAATCAAGGGTAGAAACCTCTGTACTAATATCCACCACGAAGTCCCAATTATGAAAAACAATCCTTCCCAGCCGTCCGCTGGTCTTTGGAACACAAACTATTCTGCTAGAACATAGTCCGATGCACCTCGCCACACAACCTGTGGCATTTTCTGACATAGTCAATAGCACCGTAGTCTAGAATAACCCACACTGAGACAACCAGTCTACAGCTCAACATCATATCCAAAATCTAACATACAAACAAGAAAGATCCACTCGGGCCTCCAAATCCCAATAGTCACCAAATAGTATCGACTCCCACGATCCATAACCACTGCATAGCCTGAACATGAGAACTCCCAGTCTCCAACTCCATTTAGCACACGAATCACTGTACCTGATCCCAATTTCCATCGTTCAATACACGAACACATTTGATACTCATTCATTCCATGACAGATACTCAATATTTACTTGCGCTACCGAGCAAACTCGGATACCACCAGTGGACCCAAGAAGAACATGCCGCAATACAACTGAAATATAATCAGTTTATCACATTACCTTTTTCGGAGACATATACTCTCGTCAAATCACTTCCACTTGGCAATACCATTTATGCTAATCACTTGAAGATCATTTATCTAATCACTTAGAAGGAATCATTACACAACCCATGCTCTGCATGACATACAGAGGTCTTATTCAAACTTTTACAATACTGGCACTACTGATGAGATCTGTATACATTCATAACTACTACCGAAACAAGAATTCATTAGTTTTATACTCTTGGCAAGAACTATCACCTCGTTCTGAACCAAACAATGCTTTTAGCCCCTTAATTTACTTCATATGCTCAGATTGCACTGATCTCGAATTCAATGATCTCGTCTCACCCAGTTCGAACTGCTCAGATAATAAGCCACCCCAGACATGGTCAAGGTCGTACATGTGAACCAAACAATGTGCCAATAGGCTACCAATTCGAACGAAATACAAAAGAAAATGAGCTTTGGAAGGAATTACCAAATCCCACGCACTAATACAGACTCTCCTTGGAAAACAGGAAGTAAGGCATACAAAGATAGCATATAGAAAACTATACTAGATATCACACGGTTGCGGCGTGCAACCCGATCCAGATAACATACCCATGGAGGCGTGCCACCTGATCCACACATAGATCTCGCATAAGGAGGTACACATCGAGACAAATCTGCTCATTATAACAAAATACCGAATATCGGTCATAAGCATGCTAAGATCATAACATCAGCCCTGAGGGATATTTAGCATTATAAACTACAAAACTCAAGCACAACTGAGGTGCGATATACAATCTGAATGTCAAGAGCTAAGTTGCTCAGGTAACATCATTCCTATGCAGATTCTCAACATATAAGCAATTTCTCAAGCCATTTCACAATCACACGGTGTACCTCCAAACCACCGGTCGCATTAATGCTGAAAAGCGATCAAGAATCATTAACCAGGGCGCAAAGCCCTTTCTGCGCAACACCATTCTCAGGTGATGCTGAAGACAATACCAATTTACCTTAGCAATCAAACTTCTTTCCTGCTCATCCGAGCTCATGATATCTTTGTCAAAATTTTCCTTCACTCGTGCCATTCTCGGCCTAGTTTTCGCAACCAGGACTGATTTGCCAATATGCCTCAAATCGGAACCAACAAAATGCATAATCGTACAATCATCTAGCCAACGGCAACCTCCCCAACTTGGCTCGAAGCCATAGATCAAAACACATAATAGTCATAACACATAAACTCCACTACTGGCTTAGTACCATAGTGAGATTAAACTCAAATCCTCTATAAGCTTGTGTAAACACATTTCATCTAGTACTGTAACTCTTTGGAAAACTCGCAACAGTTAAACTCACTCTCTTAAGCGAACCAAAAATTTAAATCTCAACACGTATATTTTTCTTGTAAATGAGATCTTCTAACAGACATCATAAGGATCACACCACTTCAGAACACTTCACGGGAGACAGCCCACCTGCTTCGCCTCTGTCTAATATTTCTGTATACCTTCCACACATTACACAGTCCCTTAGTCTTCTTGAGTCTGAACTCATATTGCAACATGAAATTTACTTCTTTCTCAACTGGAAACATGAGAAAGTTCTTCACGCGCCCATAACTCGGGGCTATATCTTGAATCATGATGGAATTCAAATGCCTAGTAGTTCACCTACATCCAGCAAGTCTTCATCGACCATTCCAAGTTACACAGATACATCTCGCTGTACTAACATACTCATCACGTAGCTACTTAGCTGCCATTCCCACTAATAGGGACAATACCAAATATATAGGTTCAAAACACTTGCTCACGCAATCAACACCTCAGTGCTCAAGCCATAGGAAAAGATCCGGCGTCAAGTCTTCTAGACTAGCCCAATATATACTCACAAAGATCACGTCTCGCCCCTCGATCACGAATTTACAAGCCCTCAAGGCACATCAAATTCTGAACAATCATGCACTCGTTCAAACACGTGGAAGGAATTTCAAGAGTTTCTTTTCAAGCTGAATCAAAGATGCACGATAAGTATTCAACAATGTGAAGTTTTCCTAAAGGTTCTGTAACCTCTCGAGGATAAATACAAATGTCTCCCTACCGATCCGTGAGACTCTATTAAACCTGCTCATGACTCGTGACACCTAGTAACCTAGTCTTTGATACCAACTTGTCACGACCCAAATTTACATACCTAATCGTGATGGCGCTTATCGTGGAGACAAGGCCAGCCAGTCAACGCAATTCATCCTTTAAAAATAATTATTTAATGCAATTATAGTGCAACATGGTTTAATAATAGCAAATAGCAGAAATATATATATAAATATGCAAAAATCCAACCCAATGAAGTTCGGTGTCGCGAACGCTGGTGGTCACCTTGCTCAGATTCAATAATAATGCCTTCAATCCGCTAATAACCCACTATCGGAGGAAACAATACCTGCAACTGCATGCGAGGTGTAGGGAGTAAAGTGAGTACTACAACTCAGTGTCATTATTACCACTATTTCAAGTCACATCATACACTGTCATTATTACCACTGTTTCAAGTCACATCATACAGTGTCATTGTTACCACTATTTCAAACCCCGAAGAATTCACATAGTTGGCACGAAGCCCAAACATGGCAATCAGCCCATAGTATGATGATACAAGTAGTTTCACTCAAATACACGGTAAAATCAACAATCGGGACGGACCAAGCCACCATCCCTAACGGTGTTCTACCCCCACGCTCATATCTAGCGTGCAAGTCACCTCAATATAGCACTATGATGTGCAAATCGGGGGTTTCAAACCCTCAGGATATCATTTACAAGTATTACTCACCTCGGACCAGTGAAATTTCTAGCTCTCGACGCCTTTGCCCCTCAAACCGGCCTCCACGCGTGCCAAAGCTGTCCAAAATCAGAGCGAATACATCACAATATACAAATAGGACAATATCCAATCGAAAACAATCGAAAAATATTGAAATTCACAAAATTTGCAAAACCCGAGCCCCGGGCCCACGTCTCAAAAAATTATAAAATTAACGTCAACAGATTCCTTATCTTGCCACGAATCCATACATACCAAGAACACCCAAATCGGACCACAAATGGCCCATCAAATCCCAAATTTAGAATTTCATTCTCAAGCCCTAATTTCTTATAGTTTGGCTATATTTTCATGAATTTCAAGGATGATTTCACAATAAAATCATGTATTTAGTTCATAGGATTTACCTCCAATCACTTCCCGTCAAATCCCTTCAATTCCCGTCCAAAAGCTCTCAAGAATGACCAAAAATGGTAGAAAAATGGGTTGGGTTCGCGAATGAAATGTTTTTAACATTTGTCCAGGTACTGTAGCTAATACTATGCGATCGCATAGAACAAAATTCCTGGGCACTGTAGCTAACCTTATGCTATTGCATAGAACAAATTCCTGGGTATTGTAGCTAACCCTATGCAATCGCATGCGATCACATAGAACAAAATTTCGGGTACTGTAGCTAACCCTATGCTATTGTATACAACAAATTTCTGGGTACTGTAGCTAAACCTATGCAATCGCATTAGAGCCCTGCGATCGCATAGAACAAAATTGTTGTGCACTGACTACTGCATTTCTGCAGCATTTTCCAACTTCAAAAATTCCCGTTAGCCATCTGAATCACCCCAAAGCCCCCGGGACCTCAGCCAAAAATACCAATACACCCTATAACGTTATTCAAACTTGTTCCAATCATAAAAATACACCCAACAACACTAAAACCATCAAATTACATCGGATTCAAGCCTAAGTTTCTTCAAAACCTCCGAAATGCGCATTCGATCAAAAACCCGACCAAACGATGTCCGAATGACCTGAAAATTTGCACACATATCCAAAATCACCCAACGAAGCTATAGCAACTCTTGGAATTCCATTCCGACCCTAGGATCAAAATCTCACCTATCAACTGGAATTCGCTAAAATACTAACTTCGCCAATTCATGCCTAATTCTCAACCGAACCTCCAAAATTACTTCCGATCACACTCCTAAGTGAGAAATCATCCCCCGAAGCTAACCGAATCATCCGAATTCAAATCCGAGACTTCTAACACATAAGTCAATGTCCGTTTGACTTTTCTAAAACAAACCTTCCTTAAAGAGACTAAGTGTCTCATTTCCTACTAAAACCAATCCATACTAATAATGAAGAATAGAGAAACATAAGATGGGGAAAATCAGAGCAACAACACATGAGACGACGGGTCGGGTCGTCACAGATAGTAAGTCAAGCTCTAAGGTGTACTGATTACTATCTCATATACTAATATTAGGACTTTGAAACAAAATTAGTAACTTAGTTTACTTATACAAGAATTTCTTATGGGATCAATAGTGAAGTTTTGAGATTTTAAAAGTAAATCACTAAATCAATATTTATACTAAAAACTTAAACATAAATTATCAACACTCAAATAATTTTAACAATAATCAATCACTAACTTTTAATTTTCACCAAAGACAAGAAGTTCAAGTTTCCAAAATTAAAAAACTATGATGTTCTAGGTGTGTTTTTGGTGAAGAAAAATAATT
>MU684041.1:16132-28327 GCA_026770625.1 Nicotiana glauca
AAATCATGTATTTAGTTCATAGGACTTACCTCCAATCACTTCCCGTCAAAACCCCTTCAATTCCCGTCCAAAAGCTCTCAAGAATGACCAAAAATGGTGGAAAAATGGGTTGGGTTCGCGGATGAAATGTTTTTAATATTCTGTTCGGGTACTGTAGCTAACACTATGCGATTGCATTAGTGCCTTGCGATCGCATTGAACAAAATTTCTGGGCGCTGTAGCTAACCCTATGCGATTGCATAGAACAAATTCCTGGGTACTGTAGCCAACCCTATGCAATCGCATTAGAGCCCTGCGATCGCATAGAACAAAATTCTGGGTTGTCACGACCCACACCCATACTGGTCGTGATGGTGCCTCTCGTGAAGACAAGGCCAGCCAACTAACCCAAATTACTTCCTTTTAAAAGTATTTAAACATAAATGAATAAAGTGTTACAGCTTAACACCAATAATAATCAGGACTACAACCCCACATAACCCGACCGGGGTGTCAGAAGTCACGAGCATCTAAGAAGTAGGAACACTAATATAGAGCCAATATCGTATATATACAAAATAAAATTTGGAAATCTAAGATGAAGTGCGGTGCCGCGAACACTGGCGGTCACCTTGCTCAACTACCTTAGTAAGGCCTTCGGTCCGCTATAACCCGCTATCGAGTGAGCAATACCTGCAACTGCATGCGAGGTGGAGGGAGTAAAGTGAGTACTTCTAACTCAGTGGTAATAAAAGCGAATAATATCTGAGCGATAAGAAATCACGTATGAGCACTCCAAAATGCTATAACAGACAGTACAACCCTTTGAGCAAGACAGTAAAACCGTAACACCGAGAAAAAAATCCTTTAGAAAATCTCAAGCTCAATTAAAAATCTCTTTTGAAAATATGCCTGTTCAACAGTTGCGAAAAATAATTTCAACAAGCAGGAAATAATCAGGAATCTGCCCCTCGGGCTCAGTATCAACCTCTCAGTGCAGTATCAGCCCCGAGGGCTCACTCCCAACTTATAAAGTACAACATCAGCCTCTCGGGCTCAGCACTCTTTAACATGTAACACCAGGGGATTTGGTCAACCAGGCAAGTAATAGCATGTATGCCCATGATATGTGAGTGCTAAAAATCATGCCACGTAGTACAAACAGGAATGAATGCATGAATGCAATGCAATGCACATGACCTCTGCGGCGCGCAGCCCGATCCATTTGGGTACCCTGCACTCACTGGTACAGACTCCGGAGGGGCTCCTATAGCCCAAGCGCTATAATACTGCGGCGTGCAATTCGATCCACATAATATATCACTATGGCGTGCAGTCCGATCCATATAATATACTACTGCGGCGTGCAGTTCGATCCATGCATGTATATGTATATACTGATGCGGCGTGTAGCCCGACCCATGTCTCAATCCAGAAATGCACACATAACACTGCTGTGATGCGCAGCCCGATCTATGCTCAGTCCAGCAAATGCACATAAGCCCCTTGGGCAATAGTGAAATAGCAGTTCTCAACTCAAAACGTCAGAAAAATATCATGTAAGTTTTCAAATCTTAGAAAAATGGCTGAGTTTTCAAAACAGTATTTAGAACATTGGACTGAGATCAAATAATATGCAACGTAATGCAAAAACAGTGATATCAATCCCTAAGGATTCAAATAATCGGTACGAAGCCCAAAATATGGCAATCAGCCCAAATTATGATAGCATCAAGTAGTTTTCAGTCAATCACGCAGTAAAACCAACAACCGGGATGGACCAAGTCACAATCCCCAACGGTGCTCTACCACACGCTCATACCTGGCGTGCAAGTCACCACAATACAGCATTATGATATGCAAAAATCCGGGGCTTCAAACCCTCAGGATATCATTCACAAGTATTACTCACTTCGAACCGGTGAAATTGCTCGCTCGTGATGCCTTTGCCCCTCAAATTGGCCTTCACGCGCGTCGAATCTAACCAAAACCAGAGTGAATACATTACAATATGCAAATGGGACAATGTCCAATCGAATTATAGCAAAAACCTCGAAACTAGCAAAACTCGAGCCTCGGGACCACTTCTCGAAAAAATCCAAAATTTACATCACTGGATTCCTTGTCTCCCCATGAGTCCGTACATATAATTTTTATCAAAATCGGAGTTCATGAGCTCCTTCAAAATCCAATTTCTCGTTAAGAAAACACAAGCCCTAGTTCTTCCCTTTTTACTCAAATTCCGTGAATTTTGGTGTTGATTCTTCAATAAAATGATGTTTCTAAGTCAAGAGACTTACCTCCAATCAATACCCGTCGAAAACCCTCTTCAAATCGACCAAAAAGCTCTCTTGGCGGAGTAAAAATGGTGGAAATAATAAATGGATCGCGGATGAAATAACCCTTAAAAGCATTTTGCCCAGGTATTTTAAACCCTATGCGATCGCATCACTACCATTGCGATCGCATAGCACAAATTTTATCATCCCAAAATTCCTCCTATGCGATCGCATCACCGGCCCTGCGATTGCATAGCACAGCCTTCTACCTCTACGCGATCGCACTACTTCTCACGCGAACGCACTGACCATCCTCCCAAACCTATGCGATCGCACAGCCCATTATGCGATCGCATAGAGCAAATCTGAGCCCCATGTCAAACCTTCTATGCGATCAGAATGATGCCTTTGCGATCGCATAGAACAAAAATTCTCAGCAATTTTTCTGCTGCATTTTCCAACTCAAAAATCCCCGTTAGCCATCCGAAATCACCCTGAGGCCCCCGGGACCTCAACCAAAAGCACAGACACGATCTAATACCCTATCCAAACTTGCTCGATTCATAAAAACACTATCGTTAACATCAAAATCCTCAATTTTTATCAAATCAAAGCCTAAGTTCTTCAAGAACTTCCGAAATGAACTTTCGATCAAAAACCCGAACAAACGATGTCCGAATGACATGAAAATTTGCAAACATATACAAAATCACCTAACAGAGCTACTGCAACTCTGGTAATTCCATTCCGACTCTCGGATCAAAATCTCACCTATCCACCGGAATTCGCCAAGATTCCAACTTGCCAATTAAAGCCTAGTTTTACACCGGAACTCCAAATTCAATTCCGATTTCACCCCTAGGTCACAAATCATCTTCTTAAGCTAACCAAACCACCGGAAATAAATTCCGATCCCTCTAACTAAATAGTAAACTTCCAATTGACTTTTCCAAAATAAGCTTCCTTCCAAGAGACTATGTGCCTCATTTCCAACCAAAAATAATTCAATTCTATCCGATCAACTCAAATACTGATATTGAAACATAGAACAACATAATATGGGGGAAACGGGGTGGTAACTCACGTGACAACAGGCCCGGTCGTCACATCCTCCCCAACTTAAACAAACGCTCGTCCTCGAGCGTACCCAGAGTTGTCCTAGAAGCCAACCAGTAGCTGAATGACCCTACCAAGCACGTACCCGGGGCGATACCACATAACCCTATCTCGCATAGGTCCGACAACACAATATAGCTGAAATCACATCTGTTCGCATTTACTAATGACTCCAATGATCACCTCGAATTCAACGCACCACTCTGGTAATATGACATCTCATCACCGGCCTAAGCCACAACTTGCATAATCCACGCACCAATGGTGGGCGGTCTGAACATACTCAAATCATAACAAATGGCTCAAACAAAAGAGTTGTAACTCAAATTCCTCGGTGCCATCACAACACAAGGCTGGGACCCCGTCCCACATCATAGATATAGAATACCCGAATCCACCCCGAAGGGTCTAATCCCCATGTAGCCTCGTTACCATGCGTGATCTTATCCAAGCACTATTACACAAGGAGCACCTCAAGTCGCAGTGCTCAAAATGGACAGCTACACACAGATTGGTGTCTGAAAACAAGCAATCCATCACACCCACGGTGAAGTAAGTAATATACACCATTCAATCCTGAAAGGACACAACCTATGCGCTATTCGTCGAGCAACACCCAATACGGACTTTTTTCAGAAAATAGGAAGCAAGACATACCAAATAACATATGGAAAACTATTATCAATATCACACTGTTACGGCGTGTTACCCGATCCAGATAACATACCCATGACGGTGTGCCATCTGATCCACACATACTCATGGCGGCGTGCCATCCAATCCACACATACTCATGGCGGTGTGCCATCCGGTCCACACCTACTCATGGCGGCGTGCCATCCGATCCATATATATATATATATATATATCTCACATAAGGAGATGCACATCGAGCCAAATTTGCTCATTACAACAAAATACCGAGTACCGGCCGTAAGCATACTGGGTGCATACAATATCTACATATAGCGTTATAAGCTACAAACTCAAGCACAACTGAGGCTTTCCTCTCAAATTCCACTATAAATCTCTATAGCACCACACTATATGTGCCCACAGTCCGAAATCATAACGCCTCACAGCACCAAAAAAGCATCTCATAGATCTTCCAGATCACTATCAAGCTCAATAACGAGAGAATAAACCTATCCCTCAACAATACATCTCAGGACCAACCAAGCCATCTCAATCTGAATACGTAGCCAATCAGCTTATCAACAAACTCATTGCCAAGAAGCCAGAAGCTTCTCCTTCCACTTTTTATAACTCTTGCTGGAGCCGTATGATACGGTGCCCGGTGCCAAATAAATGCTGAAATCCACAATCTCGCCCGATGTCATGCCCGGCCACAAGGAACGCATCCAAAAAATCTCTCAATATCAGAACTGAATCAATGGTAGAAATCTCTATAATCACATCCATCACAAAGGCCCAATAAAGGAAAGCAATGTTTCCCAGCCATCCGTTGATCTTTGGAATACCAACCACTCTGCTATAACATAATCCGATGCACCTCGCCGCGCAACCGATGGCATTTCCGACATAGCCCATAGCACAATAGTCTAGAGTAACCCACATTGAGACAATCAGTCTACAGCTCAACATCATATACAAAGTCTAACATATCAATAATGAAAGATCCACTCGGGCCTCCAAAATCAATAGCCGCTAACGGTGCCGGTACACACTATCCACAACCACTACATAGCCTGAACATGAGAACTCCCAGTCTCCAGCTCCACATAACACACAAATCACTGTACCTGATCCCCAAATTCTACATTATAAATACATATTACACCTCGAGTACCCCAATCATTCTTCGAAGATATTCTAAAATTATCCTGTGCCATCAAACACACCCAGATATCAGCGGTCGATCTGTCAAGAAAAATGTCACAACACTACCGAAGTGCCATCAACTTAATCACATTGCCCTTTTTTCTGAAACATATACCCTTGTCAAATCACTATGATTAGCAACACTGTTTCCTTAGTCATATGAGGATCATTCACCCTAATCCTCTGAAGATCGATTCTTAAATCACCTGCAGCTGCCCCTGCTAGTTAAGAATTTAATGACTTCCCATTCCGAACTGAACCGAACCTTACACACACAAATCACAATCCTCCACAACATATAGCATATACCATGCCACACTAGGATAACATGAGAACTTTTTTCTCCCTTTCGCGCCGCAGACGTTGACGCACTCAACTAGTCAAGAGCTTTCATTGATCCCATTTAGAAGAAAAATCATTACGCACTCCATGCATCGCATACCCATAAGAAATATACTCATCTTCAAACCACAGTAAAACCCAACTAGAACTTTCTCCCAATTCCATCTATCCAATTTCCTTTCTGATTCATCCTCAACTTGATATTTCTCCCTCGGTGTAGTATCACAATGCCTCAATCCAGGCCTACCACAGGAGATTCGGACATAAGACCACACCGTGTAAGACTCATAGGCCACCGAATACTCTCTCAATGTTTCCTAGAAATACCACGTTCTAGAATACTTTACTTGAAGAACTTCCTGCAAACCCGAATTCGCTGCCGTTAATTTCCAAATGTCGATACATAGAATCCCATAATTAACGCAAAAATACCATAAGCCTCGACATTCCCTGATGAATAAACAGTCTCTGACCACATACACAACCTTGAAATACCTAATTGATACATGTACAATCTTGAACACATTAAAACCATTCACGAGAGTGATTCACTCTTATTCAAACTGCAATCTACGTGACTTAATGAATAGAACCACTCGTGCGTTATTAGCACTCTGACACCGAAGGATATGACCTCATTCCAATACAAACGAACATCTTCCTTTTCTCTACACTGAGCATTCTTTATCAACAACAGCTCAAGACATCTTATTAATTCCTCACATCTACGAAGCACCATATAACCTTTATAAAAATTGTGCTTTACTCGTGCCATCCTCGGCTCATTTTCTGCAACCAGGACTGATCCGCCAGCGTACCTCAAAACAGAAACAACATAGCACATAACCGTACAATCAGCTAATCAACAGCAACCTCCCCAACTTGGCTCGAAGCCACCTACCAGGAAACATTTAACAACCCATAATACTTTTACTCTAACGATGCCACAATATTATAGTGAGATTAAACTCAATCATCTACTAGTTTATGAAAACACATATCATCTAGTCTTCTTGAGTCTGCATCGCCACACGTAATGTACTTCACTTCCCAACTAGGAGACACAAAATATCCTTCACGCGCCCATAGCTCGGGGCTACACAACAAATTACAATAGGAATCAAACACTTAACAATTCATCTATTATCCCGCAGACTTCTTCGTCACTACCGAGTCATATAATAACGTCTCATCACATGAATATCAAACCGCCATTCCTGCTAATAGCGACGATATCGAACATATAAGTTCAAAACACTTGCTCACACGATCAGCACCTCAGTGCTCCAGCCATAGGCAAGATCCGGCCTCAAGTCCTCCAGACGAGCCAAACATCGAACTCACGGGATGATATCTCGCCCATCGATCGGGGAATCACAAGCCATCAGGGCACTTATAATACCGAGCGCTCATGCGCGCATACAGACGTGTGGAAGGAATTTCAGGAGTTATATCTCAAGCTGAATCAAGTACGCATGATAAGAATTCCAAGAAAGTGAAGTTTTCCTAAAGGTTCTGTAGCCTCTCGAGGATAAATACAGACGTCTCCGTAGCGATCCACGAGACTCTACTAAACCTGCTCATGACTCGTGAGACCTAGTAACCTAGGCTCTGATACCAACTTATCACGACCCAAACCCACACTGATCGTGATGGCGCCTCTCGTGAAGACAAGGCCAGCCAACTAACCCAAATCACTTCCTTTTAAAATTATTTAAACATAAATGAATAAAGTGCTACAGCTTAAGACCAATAATAATCAGGACTACAACCCCACACAACCCGACCATGGTGTCACAAGTCATGAGCATCTAAGAAGTAGAAACACTAATATAGTGATAATATTGTATATATACAAAATAAAATCTGGAAATTTAAGATGAAGTGCGGTGCTGCGAATGCTGGCGGTCACCTTGCTCAACAACCTTAGTAAGGCCTTCGGTCCGCTAATAACCCACTACCGGGTGAGCAATACCTGCAACTGCACGTGAGGTGCAGGGAGTAAAGTGAGTACTTCCAGCTCAGTGGTAATGAGAGCGAATAATATCTGAGCGATAAGAAAACACGCAGGAGCTCTTCAAAATGCTATAACAGACAGCACAACCCTTTGAGCAAGATAGTAAAACTGTAACACCAAGAAAAAAATCCTTTAGAAAATCTCGAGCTCAGTTAAAAATCTCTTTTGAAAATATGCCTGTTCAACAGTTGCGAAAAATAATTTCAACAAGCAGGAAATAATCAGGAATCTGCCCCTCGGGCTCAGTATCAACCTCTCAGTGCAGTATCAGCACCGCAGGCTCACTCCCAACTCACAAAGTACAATATCAGCCTCTCGGGCTCAACACTCATTAACATGTAAAACAAGGGGATCTGGTCAACCAGGCAAGTAATAGCATGTATGCCCATGATATGTGAGTGCTAAAAATCATACCACGTAGTACAAACAGGAATGAATGCATGAATGCAATGCAATGCGCATGACCGCTGCGGCGCGCAGCCCGATCTATTTGGATACCCTGCGCTCACTGGGGGTGTATACAGACTCCAGAGGGGCTCCTACAGCCCAGACGCTATAATACTGCAGCGTGCAGTCCGATCCACATAATATATCACTGCAGCGTGCAGTCCGATCCATATAATATACTATTGCGGCGTGCAGTCCGATCCATGCATGTATATGTATATACTACTGCGGCGTGCAGCCCGATCTATGCTCTGTCCAGCAAATGCACATAAGCCCCTTGGGCAATAGTAAAATAGCAGTTCTCAGCTCAAAACATCAGAAAAATATCATTTAAGTTGTCAAATCTTAGAAAAATGGCTGAGTTTGCAAAACAGTATTTAGAACATTGGAGTGAGATCAAATAATATGCAATGTAATGCAAAAATAGTGATATCAATCCCTGAAGGATTCAAATAATCGGCACGAATCCCAAAACATGGCAATCAACCCAAATTATGATAGCATCAAGTAGTTTTCAGTCAATCACGCAGTAAAACCAACAACCGGGACGGACCAAGTCACAATCCCCAACGGTTCTCTACCCCACGCTCATACCTGGCGTGCAAGTCACCACAATACAGCACTATGATATGCAAAAATCCGGGGCTTCAAACCTTCAGGATATCATTCACAAGTATTACTCACCTCGAACCGGTGAAATTGCTCGCTCGTGACGCCTTTGCCCTCAAATTGGCCTCCACGTCTGTTGAATCTAACCAAAACCAGAGCAAATACATTACAATATGCAAATGAGACAATGTCCAATCGAAAACAATCGAATTATAGCAAAAACCTCGAAACTAGCAAAACCCGAACCCCTGGCCCACTTCTCGAATAATTCCAAAATTTACATCACTGGATTCCACGTCTCGCCACGAGTCTGTACATATAATTTTTATCAAAATCAGAGTTCAAATGCTCCTTCAAAATCCAATTTCTCATCGACCAAAAAGCTCCAATTAATACCAGTAGAAAACCCTCTTCAAATCGACCAAAAAGCTCTCTTGGAGAAGTAAAAATGGTGGAAATTATAAATGGGTCGCATATGAAATAACCCTTAAAAGCATTCTGCCCAGGTATTTTAAACCCCATGCGATCGCATCACTACCATTGCGATCGCATAGCAAAAATTTCATCTTCCTAAAATTCCTCCTATGCGATCACATCACCGGCCCTGCGATCGCGTAGCACAGCCTTCCACCTCTACGCGATCGCACTACTTCTCACGCGAACGCACTGACCATCCTCCCAAACCTATGCGATCGCACCGCCCTTTATGCGATCGCATAAAGCAAATCTGAGCCCCCTGCCAAACCTTCTATATGATCGCAATGATGCCTATGCGATCGTATAGAACAAAAATTCTCTGCAATTTTTCTGCTGCATTTTCCAACTCAAAATTCCCCGTTAGCCATCCGAAATCACCCCGAGGCCCCCAGGACATCAACCAAAAGCACAGACATGATCTAATACCCTATCCAAACTTGATCGATTCATAAAAATACTATCGTTAACATCAAAATCCTCCTTTTATTATCAAATCAAAGCCTAAGTTCTTCAAGAACTTCCGAAATGCACTTTCGATCAAAAACCCGACCAAACGATGTCTGAATGACTTGAAAATTTGCAAACATATCCAAAATCACCTAACGGAGCTATTGCAACTCTCGGAATTCCATTCCGAACCTCGGATCAAAATCTCACCTATCAACCGGAATTCCCCAAAATTCCAACTTCACCAATTCAAGCCTAATTCTACACCCCTAAGTCACAAATCATCCCCCTAAGCTAACTGAACCACCAGAAATCAATTCCGATCCCTCTGACTAAATAGTCAACTTTCAGTTAACTTTTCCAAAACAAGCTTCCTTCTAAGAGACTATGTGCCTCATTTCCAACTAAAACCAATTCAATTCTATCCGATCAACTCAAATACTGATATGGAAACATAGAACAACATAATATGGGGGAAACGGGGCGGTAACTCACGTGACAATAGGCCGGGTCGTCAAACGGGTACTGTAGCTAACCTTATGCGATTGCATAGAACAAATTCCTGGGTACTGTAGCTAAACCTATGCGATCGCAATAGAGCCCTGCGATCACATAGAACAAAATTGTTGTGCACTGACTGCCGCATTTCTGCAGCATTTTCCAACTTCAAAAATTCCCGTTTGCCATCCGAAATCACCCTAAGGCCCCCAGGACCTCAACCAAAAATACCAATACATCCTATAACGTTATTCAAACTTGTTCCAATCATAAAAATACACCCAACAACACTAAAACCATCAAATTACATCGGATTCAAGCCTAAGTTTCTTCAAAATTCCGAAATGCACATTCGATCAAAAACCCGACCAAACGATTTCCGAATGACCTGAAAATTTTCAAACATATCCAAAATCACCCAAGGAAGCTACAGCAATTCTCGGAATTCCATTCCGACTCTAGAATCAAAATCTCACCTATCAACCGGAATTCGCCAAAATACTAACTTCGCCAATTCAAGCCTAATTCTACACCAGACCTCCAAAATTACTTCCGATCACACTTCTAAGTCACAAAATCATCCCCCGAAGCTAACCGAATCATCGAAATTCGAATCTGAGCCATCTAACACATAAGTCAACATCTGTTTGACTTTTCTAACACAAACCTTCCTTAAAGAGACTAAGTGTCTCATTTCCTACTAAAACTAATCCAAATCGAAGCATAGAGAAACATAAGATGAGGGAAATCGGAGCAACAACACATGAGACGACGGGTCGGGTCGTCACAGACAGTAAATCAAGCTCTAAGGTGTACTGATTATTATCTCATATACTAATATTAGGACTTTGAACCAAAATTAGTAACTTAGTTTACTTATACAAGAATTTCTTATGGGATCAATAGTGAAGTTTTGAGATTTTAAAAGTAAATCACTAAATCAATATTTATACTAAAAACTTAAACATAAATTATCAACACTCAAATAATTTTAACAATAATCAATCACTAACTTTTAATTTTCACCAAAGACAAGAAGTTCAAGTTTCCAAAATTAAAAAACTATGATGTTCTAGGTGTGTTTTTGGTGAAGAAAAATAATTGCGGCACATATAACTCAAGAAGACTATTTTCGCAATAAAGTAAACGTATGGATAATATCTAAAGACTAATCCCTTAAGGGGACAATCAAATCGATGCCATAAAACCAACGAATTCACAAGAGTCAACATTTTATGACATTATTTATGCTACGCCCAACCGTTTGGACTAACTCATCAAAATCATTAGGTGCAAGAATCAACAAAAACAAATTGCTATATGGATCTGTAACTTACTATCAATTCTATATGCTTTCCTCTTTACTTTAGGTTGTGGAGTTCTGAGTTGTTAGAGATTTTTGGATTTCTTGGAAGCCAAATCTACAAGACATATGGTTTTAATAAGTTTTTACTTTTTTTTAAAAAAAATATATATATTCTTCTCTGTCTATAGTTTGCAGCGATATAAATATAAGGCAGGGATTCATTCAGTTAGAAAGACGGCAAAGTATTATGAATGGTGATGCATAATATGGAAGATTATTTGTAATAAGGTTTGAAGTAAGTGTAAATTAAAAGTGATCGATAGGTCATTCAAATTTCATAAACTAATTAAATAACTCACGGGGTTTAGCATTACGGGGCTGCTTTGTAACTACTATGTTAACTTAAAATCAAAGTGAGATTAATTAGTTTGTGAAATAAGTCCATACATGAAGGATGTACAATGCTTACCATCCTCCGGTATGTAGTAATAAATCAATGTAACAAAATGATGGACACTATTTATGGGAGAAGAAATGATAGGAAAATTACAAATGTTCCTTACCATCATAATGAAATGAGTTCAGCCATATAATCCTTCTTACTAACTAGATACAATTGCAACTTTAATTTAAAAACTTGCACAAGGAGTATAAAATAGTAAAGTATTGTTACGACCCGAATTTGCCACTTTCGGGAGTTGTGATGGCGCCTAATAATGCGAGCTAGGCAAGCCAATTATTGAACCATATACCTTTTTACCAATTGTTTTCTCTTTAACTATTACGAAGAAGAAACATTTAAACAATGGGATATAACATAAGCGAAAGAAAACAAT
>MU684041.1:28996-44428 GCA_026770625.1 Nicotiana glauca
GCTTACCATCCTCCGGTATGTAGTAATAAATCAATGTAACAAAATGATGGACACTATTTATGGGAGAAGAAATGATAGGAAAATTACAAATGTTCCTTACCATCATAATGAAATGAGTTCAGCCATATAATCCTTCTTTACTAACTAGATACAATTGCAACTTTAATTTAAAAACTTGCACAAGGAGTATAAAGATAGTAAAGTATTGTTACGACCCGAATTTACCACTCTCGGGAGTCGTGATGACACCTAATAATGTGAGCTAGGCAAACCAATTATTGAACCATATACCTTTTCACCAATTTTTTTCTCTTTAACTATTACGAAGAAGAAACATTTAAACAACGGGATATAACATAAGCGAAAGAAAACAATAAGCCATCTGAACATGAATATCCTTTACAACTTATTGAGTCTCGACTATCCAGAACTGGTGTCACAGTGTCACAGACGGTCTAAGATTTACTACATACAAAGTCTGAAAAAGATAATAATACACTATTTCTAGAATATAAGGGAAAGGAAACTGGAATAGTAGATAGAAGAAGACGCCAATGCCTGTGGACGCCTGCAAGACTACCTCGGTTCGCCTGATGAGCAATAATCAGCAATCCCACCGCGGTCCGAAGTCTACAAGACTGGGGTCTACAAAAACAAATGTAGAGTGTTGTATTGATACAACCGACCCCATGTGCTATTAAGTTCCTAGCCTAACCTCGACGAAGTAGTGATGTGGCTAGGACCAGACAACCAAATAAACCTGAGCAGTTATATGATATACAATGGAAAGTAAAGCAGAAATAAGCAAGGAGAAATGGAGGGGAGAAACATGCTTCGGGGAATAACATGTAAAAATAGAATATCAATATAACTATAAAGGAATCAAAATCCAACTCCTAACAAGAGTAAGGAAGACAAGGAAGATTTCACTTTCTTTTAACATCTTGTGGTAGGCATACCACCCGCTCCCATATCATTATATCTTATGGTAGGCGCAATACCCGTTTCCATTTTATTATATCATTGTTGTGGCATGCAACCTGATCTGTATACAATATTGTTGCGGCATGCAACCCGATCCATACATAATCCATATATAATATTGTTGTCGTGTGCAACCCGATCCATATATAATATTGTTGGGGCATGCAACCCGATCCATATATAATATCTATAATTATAACGAGAGTCCCGACAAGGGATTAATAAGGTCCACACTATCTCGGCTAGGGATTCGATAACATAAGTAATAACGTTCCGGCAAGGGAGAAATAGCTATAACCACACTTGTTCCAATATCTAACTACCACAGCTATAACCATACTTGTTCCAACATCTAACTACTACAGCTATAACCAACCTGTTACAACATCTAACTACCACAACTATAATCAAACTTGTTACTACCCCTAACTACCTCAGCTATAACCAAACCTATTACTACACCTAACTACCTCAGTTATAACTATAGTCCTTACTCAACATAAAGAATCAATAACCTAAGCATTCGTAATATCAATTAAGAACACAATGCTAGGAAACCACAACTCAACAATAACCCACCAAGGGGGCAACATAATAATCGCTTTTCTTTCTCACTTTTACTTCACAATTCACTTCACAACTCGAGCCAATGACCTAGAGGTTTAATTATCACTTATACTTTAGCAATTGATTCTACAATTGGAGCCAACGCTCCTCAATATTCATAAGTCACAATTCTTTCCACAACTTTATACAACAAATAGAAATACCCACCAAGGCATGAATAATACAACGAAGTCATGAAAATCACAATATAAGACTCACAGTCAAGCTTGACACCAACGTATAGATTCTTGTCACCATGCCTATACGTCGTACTCAACAAGAAACAAATAGAAAATAGGACACAACTCCTAATCCCTCAAGATAAGGTTAGACCAAACACTTACCTCGAACTACCACGGCCAACTCAATCCTTAAAAGATGCCCTTCCTTTCGAATTAGGCTCCAACATAATCTTATATATGCATAATCGATTTAATCACATCAATAAATGCTAAACAATACAATTCCAATGCTAATTTATAGCTTTTAATCATTCTTCCCAAATAATGGACCCTGGATCCGCTCAGACAAAATACGAGGTTCCAATCAAAATCAAATCACCCATTCATCCATGAGCCCAAATATATAATTATTTTCAAAATTTGACCCCAAAATAAGGTCTAAGTTACAATTAATTAAAAAACCCTAACTCTACTCTAATCCCTAATTTTCTACCCTTAATCACATGTTTTAGGCCTAGAAATTCAATAGATTTTGATGAAAAATGAAGAAAATGAGTTAAACAGTGCACACCCAAGTAACTTTGGTGAATAATTGCTTCAAAAATTGCCTAGGGGCTTTGGAGAAGAAAGGGTTTATGAGTTTTTATGAAAATCCCGTAATTGGTTCTGTTTTGAGACTTTAAAATAACTGGGAAAATGTGCATCACGTTCGTGGCAGACCCTTCACGTTCGTGATGGCGTCAGGCTGGTCAAGCCTTCGCATTTGCGTTAATGGGATCGTGCTCGCGAAGCTTTAGTTTCTCGAGCCCTCGTGTTCATGTCCAACGGGTCACGTTCGCGTAAGGTAACTACCCCTCCCCCTGCCCAGGCCCATTTAGCCTTCAAGCTCGCGTGGCCAGGACTGCGTTCGCGAAGGTATAGCCACCCACTTCCTCGCATTTGCGACCTGGGCTATGCGTTCGCGTAGAAGGAAATCCCTCAGCAACAAATTACCCATCATATTCGCGAGGGCCCTCCCGTGAACGCAAAGAAGGAAATACCAGGACACCTGAACAGCTTTTTTCTGCAATTTTTCTTAAGTTCAAAACCTCCTAAAACACATCCGAAACACATCCGAGCCATCGAGGCTCCTAACTACACATAAATACTAACTCAGAAACATCATACAAACCTATATGTGCGGTCCAATTGCCAATATAACGTCATTATCAACAATTTAAACCTCAAAGTCAAAGCATTTTTCTCAAACTTCTTAAAACATCAATTTTAGCAATTCAAGTCCGAATCACGTCAAATGACGTCCGATTTCACAAAATTTTATAGAAACATGCTAAATCATATATAAGACCTGTAACCGGTGCCAAAACCAAAATACGGGCATGATACCAACACGTTCTAATCAAATTTCATTTCAAATTACCTTAAACAATTTCAGAAAATAATTTCTTTCAAAAATTTATTTTTCGGGCTTGAGACCTTAGAATTATCACTTATTTTTAATTGAATTCCATGTCTTCGAGGCCATGAAAACCTCCTTTAGAGTTTTCTCGATTTGCGTGTGCAGTCCGGGCACGTAGCCAGAAAGCTTAAATTTGAAATTTTGTGAAAAATGCTTAGTTTTGATGTTAAAATACAAAAATTTGACTTTGGTCAATATTTTGGGCAAACGGACCGAGACTCCTGATTTGACAGTTACAGAGGGTGTGCAGGAAAATATGGGACTGGGGCATATACCCTGAATTGAGTTCTGAGGTTCCAAGCCTGAGAAATAAATTTTAAAAGGAAATTATTTTTTAAAAATTTTTAAGGAAATTTGTAATGAAATCTGATCAGATCATGTTGATATCGGGCCTATATTTTGGTTCCGGCACCCGGTACATGTCTTATATATGGTTTAAGTCAAAGTTTGGTTGAAAATGGAGTCCGCTTGACGTGATTCAGAGCTAAATTGCTAAATTTGATAGTTGATGAAGTTGAGAAAAATTCTTGATTTTTGAGGTTTGATTCATTGCTATCGAGGTTATTTTGGTAATTTGATTGCATGGATAAGTTCGTATGATGTCTTTGAGTTAGTATGTATATTTGGTTAGGAGCCTCGAGGGCTCGGGTGTGTTTCGGAAAGTTTTGAACTTACGAAAAATTGCAGGTTTTCAACTATTGGATTTCTGGCATTTCCTTCTTCGTGTTCGCGGGAGTACCCATGCGAATGCGATGAGTAAATCTTGCTAAAGGAAAATTCCTTCTATGCGAATGCGTAAACAAGGTCGCGAATGCAAAGCATTGGAGGTTCTCCCTTCACGAACGCGGGCCTGGAATCACGAACGCGAAGGCTTAAACCCTGGGCTGGGGAGGGTCACCACTATGTGCATCACGAATGCGACACTATGTCCGGGAGCGCATAGGCTTGAGGAGCCAAAGCTCCACGAATGCGAGCCGACTTTGGCGAACGTGAAGGTCTGCCCGATCTAACTCATCGCGAATACGGTGAGCTTATCGCTAACCCGATGAACAAATCTGCCCAGTTAATTTAAGTTCCAAAAACAGAATGCAAACGGGATTTTCATAAAATTTTACAAACTCTTTCTTCTCCAAATATCTAGGGCAATTTTTGAAGCATTGTTTCACCACAATATCTTGGGGTAAGTAATCTCTAACTAGTTTCTTTCATTTTCGTCAACATCTAATGAATTTCTAGGCCTAAAGCATATGATTGAGGGTAGAAAATTAGGGATTTGGGTAGAGTTAGGGATTTTTTTTATTTTTCTTGATTTAGACCTCGTTTTGGGGTCAAATTTAAAAATAAATTATATATTCGGGCTCGTGGGTGAATGTGTGAGTTGATTTTGGTCTGAACCTCGTGTTTTGACCAAGCGGGCCAGGGGTCGATTTTTGAGTTTTTTGGAAAAATGATGGAAAAGCTATAATTAGGCATTAGTTTTGCATTATTTAGCATTTATTGATGTATTAAAGTCATTTATGTATAGATATAATTGAATTGGAGTCGAATTCGAAAGGAAAGGCGGTTATTGAGGATGCAATTGGCCGTGGAAGTTTGAGGTAAGTGTTTGGTCTAACCTTAGCTTGAGGGATTAGTAGTTGAGTCCTATTTTCTATGTGGTAATTTTTCAGTACGACGTTTGGGTATGGTGACGAGTATGTATATGTTGGTGTCTAGAACGACCGTGAGTTTTTAAATTGTGAATATCTTGATTTCGTTGTATTTCTCTTGCCTTGGTGATGATTCCTATTTGTTGTGAAAAGCTCGTGAAAGGAAATTGTGACCTATGAAAATCAAGGAGCATTGGCTCAACTTATATCACAAATGTGAAAGTATATGAAATGATTGAACCCTTTAGAGAATTATCTCAAGTGTTAATGTGAGATATGAAATAAAAGTGAGAAAGAGAAAGAGTATCTAAATTTTTCCCTTGACGGGATATTGTTGCTTATTGATTATTTTCCCTTGCCATGATGTTGAGATTATTGATGTTGTACCCTTGTCGGGATTTAATGGAGTAATTGTGTTCCCTTGCCGGGATTTCTATTATTATCTTGTTTATTTCCTTGACCCTTGCTTGTGATTGTTGTTTGGGTGAGGAAGAGTGTTAAAGTACGAAGGGTGATGTCGTGCATTATTTGTTTATTGTGAGGAAAGAGAGTAAAGCACGAAGAGTGATGTCGTGTCGCACGATGTATCATTCTGTGCCAATTCTATTGACTATATGTGAGGAAAGAGAGTAAAAGCACGAAGGTTGATGTCGTGCCACATGATGTACCATTTCGTGCCTATTATATTGATTCTTATGGTGAGGACAAGAGTAAAAGCACGAAGGGTGATGCCAAGCACTTGTCCTTGATTTCCCTTATTCTTGCTAGTAATTGAGTTGTGTTGTTCTTTACGTTTATTTTACTGGTTTCCTATTGTTACTTGACTTTATGGTGATGTCATTGATTCCCTTGCCCTAATTGCTTTGTAATTGTTGCTTGGGTGAGGAATAGTGTAAAACAAGAAGGGTGATGCCATGTATTTTTTTGGTGAGAGAGTGTAAAAGCACGAAGGGTGATGTTGTGCACGTATTGCTGTTTATTATGACTTCTTGTTGTTATCAGTTCAAGTGCATTAATTGTCTAGTTCCACTATTACTATGATACTTATGTTGACATTTCCTTTATTGTGTTACTTTTTATTATTGGATCAAGGTATCCTTGTGCAACATTACGCCTTGAATTTATGCTATAATTGCTACATATTTATGTGACTTAATTGCTAATTGACATTTAGTATACTAAATATAAAATTGCCTAATTGTTCTTAATTACTACTTGTCATTATTTGTTTTCCTCAGTGATTCATAATTTTTGTGTACTTGTTGTCTTATGAATTCGTATTAATTGTTGCATTTGTTGGAGTAATTTGGAAGAACTGTTGATATAATAAAATTAGAGCGGGTGGTACGCCTACCACAAGATATGAGAAATGGGATCGGGATTGCACGCCGGCAACGTATTGTGAATCGAGAGTGAAATACGCCTTTGTTTTTCCTTATCCTTGTTAGAAATTGAATTTTGGTTTCCCCATAATTCTCTTGAGATTCTGCTTTGTCTGTTACTTTCGGAAGCATGTTTCCCCCTCCCATCTTTATTCGTTTATTTTTTCTTTACTTTCCGCTGTATATTATACAACTGCACAGGTTTATTTAGTGGTCTGGTCCTAGCCTCGTCACTACTTCGCCAGGGTTAGGCTAGGCACTTACCAGCAAATGGGGTCGATTGTGCTGATACTACACTCTATACTCTTTTGCGCAGATCCAGGTACAGGACAGTGGCAGTAGCTCAGGAGCCAGCCTTCAGTCCACTGAGAAACCGAGGTAGCCTTGCAGGCATCCGCAGGCCTGGCGTCCCCTATATCTTTATCTATGTTTTGTTATCTCTTGTGTTTGAGACAGACAGTGTTACTTTCTTTCAAACGGTTGTATGTAGTAAATCTTAGTAGTCCGTGGATGTTGTGACACCAGTTCTGGGTAGAGGCATATGTGGATTTTTCCTTAGTATTTTGGGTTATTTCGTTTAAGCCTTCCGCTAAATTACGAATTCCTCTATTGTTTAATTATTTATTTTCTATTAATTAAACTGGTAAAATAGAATTACAATAAAAGTAGTTACGAATTCTAAATGTGTGGCTTACCTAGCTTCTACGAGTAGGCGTCATCACGACCCTGAGGGTGGGAAATCCGGGTCGTGACAGTTTACCCAAAACGTTGACCGAAGTCAAAATAACTCATTTATAACTAAATTTTATCATTTTTCACAGATTTTTATACTTAAGCTTTTCGGCTATGCGAGGGGACTATGCACGCAAATCAAAGTGACTCTAAATGAGGTTTTCAAGGCCTCAGAGTCATAGAATTTAATAAAAACAGGTGATGACCCTTTGGGTCGTCACATTCTCCACCTCTAAAATAACTGTTCGTCCTCGAACGGACAGAAGAAGGAAGTACCTGAGTCGGGGAAAAGATGAGGATCACGGCACTGCATATAGGACTCGGACTCCCAGGCCGATACCGCGGGAGGCTGCCCTCTTCACTGAACACGAACAGAAGGGAAACTCTTGGATCTCAATTGATGAACCTGCCAGTCTAGAATAGCTACCGGCTCCTCCTCATTAGACAAGTCCTCGTCCAACTGGACAATGTTGAAATCTAACTCATGGGCTGGATCGTCGTGATGCCTTCGAAGCATGGACACATGAAACATTGGATGCACAGTTGATAAGCTCGGTGGAAAAGCATGTCTATAAGCCACCTCTCCCACTCGATCCAGAATCTCAAACTGACCAATGAACCTAGGACTAAGCTTGCCCTTTTTCCAAACCTCATCACGCCCTTCGTAGGCGACACTCGGAGCAATACCTACTCACTAACCATAAAAGCCATATCTCGAACCTTGCATTCTGCATAGCTCTTTTACCTGGACTGAGCTAAAATAATTCTATCCTGAACGATCCTGACCTTGTCCAAGGCCTCCTAAACCAAATCTATACCCAACAACCTAGCCTCTCCCAGTTCAAACCATCCGATCAGAGATCGACATCGCCTACCATATAAAGCTTTATAAGGAGCTATCTAAATGCTCAACTGGTAACTGTTGTTGTAGGCAAACTCTGCTGAGGGCAAAAACTGATCCCACGAACCTCCAAAGTCAATAACACAATGTCGGAGCATATCCTTCAAAATCTGAATAGTCTGCTCAAACTGACCGTCCATTTGGGGAGGAAATGCTGTGCTCAACTCAACTCGTGTGCCCAAATCTCGCTGAACTGCTCTCCAAAAGTGCGAGGTAAACTTCGTACCCTGGTTCGAAATGATAGATACGGGCACACCATGAAGGCAAACAATCTCCCGAATGTAGATCTCAGGCAACCTCTCAGAAGAATAGGAGACTGCCACAGGAATGAAACCTATCAACAATGACCCGTACTACATCGAACTTCTTCCGAGTCTGCGAAAGCCCAATAACAATGTCCATAGTGATCCGCTCCCACTTCCAATCGGGAGGATTGAATGAATAACGATCGACCGTGCAAGCCAACACACGACTGAGCTTAGAAACATCCAGTCTCACGAACTGATTGGCCAAAGCCTGGACATCCAAAGAAAGCGGCTCTCACCGACAGGAATATAAACAAGACTGCACATACTAGTTGACTTCTTACTCAAAGCATCGGCCATCACATTGGCCTTTCCCAGATAATATAAAATGGTGATATCATAATCCTTCAAAAAATCCAACCACCTCCTCTGCCTCAAATTCAATTCCTTTTTCTTGAGCAAATACTGAAGACTCTTGTGATCCGAGAACACCTCACATGCCACGCCATACAGATAATGCTTCCAAATCATCAATGTGTGAATTGTGGCTGCCAACTCCAAATCAGGAACTGGATAGTCCTTGTCGTAAATCTTCAACTGTCGTGAAGCATAAGCAATGACCTTGCCATCCTGCATCAACACTGCACCAAGCCCAATACAGGAAGCATCACAATAAACGGTATAAGGCCTTGAACCTGTGGGCAAGACCAACACCTGTGTCGTAGTCAGAGCTGTCTTGAACTTCTAAAAGCTTGCCTCACACTCATCCAACCATCTGAACTGGGCACCCTTCTGGGTCAACCAGGTCATCGAGGCTACGATAGATGAAAGCTCATCCACGAACCAACGATAGTAGCTTGCCAATCCCAAGAAACTTTGAATCTCTGTAGCTGATGCAGGTCTAGGCAAGCTTTTTACTGCCACAATCTTCTTCGGATCAACTGGAATACCCTCTGCTGATACAACATGACCTAGAAATGCAACTGAACCCAACCAAAATTCACACTTCGTGAACTTAGCATATAACCGGTTATCCCTCAGAGTATGAAGAACCACTCTAAGGTGCTTCTCGTGCTCCTCCTGGCTGCGAGAATATATCGATATGTCATCAATGAAGACTATCACGAATGAGTCCAAATAAGGCATGAACACTCGATTCATCTAATCCATAAGAGCGACTAGGGCATTGTCATCCGCATAATGTAACCAAAAACTTATAATGCCTATACCAAGTGCGTAAAGTTGTCTTAAGGACATCGAATGCCAAATCCTCAACTGATGGTAGCCAGATCTTGAGTCAACCTTCGAAATTACCTTGGCACCCTAAATCTGATCAAAAAAATCATCAATCCTCTGCAATGGATGCTTATTCTTTACTGTAACCTTGTCCAATTATCGGTAATCAATACACATTCTCATTGACCCATCCTTTTTCTTGATAAACAACAGTGGCGCACCCCAAGGCAAAACACTAGGTCTAATGAAACCCTTCTCAAGCAAATCCTGCAATTGTTCCTTTAACTTTTTCAACTCAGGTGACGCCATACGATACATCAGAATAGAAATGGGTTGAGTGCCCGGTACCAAATCAATGCAAAAGTCAATATCCCTTTCGGGTGGCATACCTGCCAGGTCTGAAGGGAACACCTCAGGAAACTCACGAACAGCGGGCATGGAATCAATAGAGAGAACCCCAGCACTAGAATCACAAACATAGGCTAGATAGGCCAAACGTCCCTTCTCGACCATACGTCGAGTCGTCACATACGATATAACACTGGGGGTAGAATGAATAGGAGTACCTTTCCACTCTAAACGAAGTAAACCCGATAAAGCTAAGGTTAGAGTCTTGGCATGACAGTCCAAGATAACATGGTAAGGTGATAACCAGTCTATCTCCAATATAACATTGTATTCATCCATGTCTAGAAGAAGCAAATCTACAGGAGTTTCAAAACCTCCAATCACCACTATACATGAACAATGGACACGGTCCACAATAATAGAATCACTAGACACGACCGGATACGACGCAAAATAAAACCGAAGCCTCTCTACCACAAACCAGAACAATACCTGAACCTCCACCTCTAATACTTTTACCTCTACCTCTAGCATCTCTACCTCCACCTCTAATACCTCTACCTCCACCTATAATACCTCTCCCTGAGTGATGTGGAGAAACCCCTCATAGCTACGTGAATTGCTCCCAAGTCGAAGCTGGCGATCCGGATAATCTAGCCAAGCAATAATCTCTCCACCAAGTCTTAGCGGATCCAGACAAGCGAAAAATAACAAAATCGACCCCATTGGTCTCAACTATCCCCATGTTTTTTAGAACCTCATGACAGCTGCGTTGATAATCCTGGGGATCCTCAGTAGACGCACCGCTGACTATAATAGTGAAGAGCTTAGGGAAACTCATCCAATCTCCACAAATCCTCCAAAGACGAAGCTGATCTATCACCAGTCTGAGCTACTGCCCGGCTGAAGAAGAGGTACATGACCTTGCCATTTGCGAAAGAACAATAGTGGAGGTTTCAATTTAGCATTTGAGAGAACAAAATCGCACGACTGGAGGAATAGAAGTGAAAATTTTCCTAACTTTGTAGCCTCAGAGGGATAAATACAGACGTCTCCTTACTGATCCCTCAGACTCTACTAAGCTTGTCTGTGAACTGTGAGACCTATGTAAACTAGAGCTCTGATACCAACTTGTCACGACCTAAATTTTCCACCCTCGGTAGTCGTGATTGCACCTACTAATGCATGCTAGGCAAGCCATTTATTGAACCATATACCTTTTTATCAATTTTATTCTCTTTAACAATTACAAAGAAGAAACATTTAAACAACGGGATATAACATAAGTGGAAGAAGCAATAAGCCATCTGAACATGAATATCCTTTACAACTGTTTCAGTCTCGACTACATAATGGTCTCTTCTCTTTCTCACTTTTACTTCACAATTCACTTCACAACTCGAGCCAATGCTCTAGAGGGTCAGTTATCACTTATACTTTCGCAATTCGTTCTACAACTGGAGCCGACATTCCTCAATGTTCATAAATCACAATTCTTTCCACAACTTTACACAACAAATAGAAATACCCACCAAAGTATGAATAATACAACGAAATCATGAAAATCACAATATAAGACTCGCGATCATGCTTGACACCAACGTATAGATACTCGTTACCATGCCTATACGTCGTACTCAACAAGAAACAAATACCAAATAGGACACAACTCCTAATCCCTCAAGCTAAGGTTAGACCAAACACTTACCTCGAACTTCCACAGCCAACTCAATCCTCAAATGCCGCCTTTCCTTTCGAATTAGGCTCCAACACAATCGTATCTATGCATAATCAATTTAATAACATCAATAAATTATAAATAATCCAATTCCAATGCTAATTTATAGCTTTTTATTCCCAGAAATCCAAAAATCCACCCCGGGTCCGCTCGGTCAAAACACGAGGTTCGGACCAAAATCAAATCACCCATGAGCCAAAATATATAATTATTTTTGGAAGTAGATCCCAAAATGAGATCTAAATCACAATTAATTAAAAAGCCCTAACTCTACCAAAATCCCTAATTTTCTAACTTAATCACATTTTTTAGGCCTAGGAATTCAATAGATGTTGATGAAAAATGAAGAAAGCGAGTTAAAAAATGCTTACCCAAGAAACTTTGGTGAAGAAATGCTTCAGATATTACCTAGGAGCTTTGGAGAAGAAAGGGTTTATGAGTTTTTATGAAAATCCCGTAATGGGTTCTGTTTTGAGACTTTAAAATAACTGGGCGAAAATGTACATCGCGTTCGCGACAGACAATAACGACCCGGACGGTCGTTTTGAGCCCTAGCACATCGTTCAGCAATCTGAGGACATGAGCAGCTTCATTTCAGGTATTGTGTCTTGTACGCGTGGTCGGAATTTGATTTCGGGAAGTCGATAGTTTATATGAGAAGAGAATTCTTATTTTGGGAGCTTAAAGTTGAAAGAATAAACTAGGGTTGGAATTTTAAGTAAATGACCTGGGAATCGGGATTTGAAGGTTCCAGCAAGTTCGTATGATCATCTCATATTAGTCAATTATTACACTCTAATTTACTGCACTTTAGTTGAGTTTGCGCTTTAATCGCTAGTGTTTTGCACTAATTGTGTATTTTATGCCATGTAGGTGTGATTCCGAGCTATATAGATGTTATGGAATTAATTTAAGTGATTTGAAGATTTTAAGTCTGAGTAAAAGCTCAAGGAATTAAGCCGGGATCGTGTTCGGGGGTCAAATTTGATAGTTGAGAACAAACAAAGACTCGATGAGGCATATTGTGCACTGTCTAGTAAAATGGACATAACTTTTTAGTCAGAACTCTATTTTGTCTTCATAATATATGGTTGGAAATATAACTCAAAGGGATACAACTTTCATGTTTTGAGTTTTTCCAAATGCGAACCAAAACAGGGTGAAAAACCACAGTTTTACCGCGACCGTGGCAGAACCGCAGCAGAAGGCATTCGCGGACGAATGAAGAATCTGAGAGGGTGTTTGGTCGTGGTTTGACCGTGAACGCGGTAGAACCGCGGCCATCCAGGCCTAAAACTTGTCCTTTTTCGCGTAGGAGAAGGTATAAGTGTTTGGGCCCGACCCTACTTGGTATATATACATGGAAAAACGGTTTTTTGAGAAAAGGGACATATTTTGGAGACAAATTAGACCTAAGGAGGCAAGAGACGCTACTTTAGGGTTAGACAACACCCTTGCAGGCAAGAACACATTGGGAGTAAGGCGGAGAATTCTTCTACAAGTTTTTCCTTCCTCTTCCTATTTTTCATTGTTGGTTATGACTTTTAGTATTGTATTTTTACATACTATTATGAATAGCTAATTTGTTAGCTAGAGTTTTGATAGAACCTTTTGTAGGATAAATTCTTGTTATGTTTTTATATAATTGAGCCATAGCTTTTCTCTATTTGTTCAACTACTTTTATATTCTGGTTGATTGAAAAGCTCTCAATTAGTTGTGCCTATTTAGTATGCATAACTCGGGAGAGAGTGTATGTTTAGGTCATTGTTGAACAACACCATTCCCAGAGTATATGAGGGATCAATAACCGAGGGTTTAAAGGTGGGATTAGGGATAACGAAGCCTTGGGTGCGATCTAAAGTGAGTTATATTAAAATCCAGCTAGCGTAGCTTGGGAGAGTGTATCTAGTAAATTATCGTAATTACTCGGGAGAGATTTACGGTAATAAGAGTGCTCATGATCGGTAAAGAATACTTAGGCGAAATTATAGAAGACATAGCAGGAAGAATTCAGACAACTGGGGAAATCATAGCTCTAGACCTCCTTAA
Source organism: Nicotiana glauca (assembly GCA_026770625.1). Lineage (NCBI taxonomy): Eukaryota > Viridiplantae > Streptophyta > Magnoliopsida > Solanales > Solanaceae > Nicotiana > Nicotiana glauca. Next base: position 42,509 of record MU684041.1, read on the forward strand.
TCTTGTCTCTAACCCTTAGTATATTTAGTTGGTAATTTTCTATTTTAATTTGTTAGTTAATTAGTTAAACACAAGAATCTAAATATCTATAAGTTAGGAATTGTTCAAGCTTGTCTTCTTTGTGATAGTGAACAGTTGTAACTAAACCTTAGTTCTCTGTGGGATTCGACTCCGGACTTGTAAATCGGATTATATTTGCAGTGACCGCATTGTCTTTTTATAAGGCATAGTTGGGCGTGATCAAATTTTAGCGTCGTTGTCGGGGAACTAATGGTGTAGCTGTAGGTTTACATATTACTAGGTTTTAAGTTTGAACTTTTATTTTTATTTTTTTGTATTTAATTTTTTTTTCTTTTTTCGTTTTACTTGTTGATTTAAAAAAAATGGCATCATGGAATTATGAAAGTGTTGATGTTGGTAATTCTAATTTTAATACTCCTTATGCATACTGTGATTAAAACCACCCTTGGCAAAATTATCAAAATATTCCCGAGAGCGAGTTTTGTGCACCAACTCAATCTTATGTGTGGAATGTGTGTGATATGTGTGGTGGTCAAGATGGTCACTTTCATGGTTGTGCTTATATTTCTTATCTTCCCCCAACCCCTTATTATGATAATTTTACGTTTTCTTGTGAGGATAACAGGAACAAAGAACCTAGGGAAGCTGACCTAAAGAAGATCGAAGATATGTTAAAGTGCATTATAGAACAACAAAATAAAATACTGCTGCAGATAGAAAGGCAAGATGAAACTATTCACAACTTAGAGGCTCAAGTGAGTCAACTAGTTAAAGATTTTAATGCTCAATATGTCAATATTATGGATAGTAGCCAGGAGCAGTTTGCATTAGAGACAGAAATTGAGGTGCCAATGGAGGGGTCCAAAGTAGAACCCCAACACTCTAACCATCTAGAATTTTAGGATGCTGATGTTGAAGAAGTAATACTAGAGTCAATTAGGGACGTTGAAGATACAAATTTAGTTGGCTCTAGTGTTTTGGGTGTTGAGGAGTTCAAAAATCTTGAAGTTCATGTATTGGAGTGTGTTGGACCTCATTCCAAAAACTTCTCTACATTATGTTCGGACGATGAAATGGGAATGGATATTTACGAGCATAAAGAGGAGTCCAAGGAAGAGGTAGATGGGCCTTATATTTTGAAATTCTCAAGGTCGTCTAGGCAAGGTAACACTCCTCGGTCGAGATCTAAAAAGTGCATAAGACTCTATCTAATTTTTGGCTCGCAAGAATTGGTACCGCCCCAAGAGCATAATCATAAGCTTGAATCAAAATTTGGGGTGCGATTTATAAGTTCGAAGTGGAGGCAGAAAGTGATTCACGTCATGCCACGACGTTAAATCAAGCGCTTGTTGGGAGGCAACCCAGCTTTACTGCTTTCATTTATTTTTTGTATTAATTTTTTTTAATTGTATTATTTTTGTAGTGTCATTTTTTATTTTCTAGGAGCTTGGAAATCAAATGTATTGGAAGGATGCAATAACAAACCAAATAATTGGAATTAAGTGTGAGGTACCCGCACGAAGGACCAAGCTGGGAGAAGTCTGAGTACCCCATGAACTGCTAGTGCTTCGGCTGGCCTATCAGGGAGTTTCTTTTACCCTCTTGTATGTATGGATGTGCATTGGGAACAATGCACAACTTTAAGTGTGGGGTGAGGAGATTGTCTGGGTGAATTTTCATGCTACTTTAGCTGTGTCTGTTTTTTTTTTAAAAAGATTGGACTTTTCCTGATGACGGATCTTCTAGACAGTTTTCTTGAGGGAAGTCTAAAGAAAATACCAAAAATATTTTTTGTTTTGTTAGGTAGCGTAGCAATTCTCCCTTGGTTTTTCTTTAAACCACGGTTCTTTTCCAAGAGTTTTATTTGAACCGGGTGTAGTTAGTTTTTTTTTTTTTTTT
>MU684041.1:45691-103177 GCA_026770625.1 Nicotiana glauca
GAATTCTTTCTATCTTGAGTTCCTAAGTGTTCTTATCTTTTGTTGTGTAAGGGCACTTGATTTATGAAGGAAAGGTAATGTCAGTGACCTCTATATTAGAGTAAGAGGGTGAGTTGTGAATAATGCGTGGTACTTGTGAGTCAAATCTTGAGGTGAAGATGTTACACTTTTGTGCTTAGTCTATTTTAAATATTCTTGGTGTGATGAGTTAGGAAAATTGCTTTAAAAAGGTCGTGTCTATATAAAGTGTAGTTTGATTACTCGAGGACGAGCAATGGTTTAAGTGTGGGGTGTTGATTATAGGCTATAATTACATGTTTTAGTTAATTATTACACTCTAATTTACTGCACTTTAGTTGAGTTTGCGCTTTAATCGCTAGTGTTTTGCACTAATTGTGTGTTTTATGTCTTGTAGGTGTGATTCCGAGCTATATGGATGTTATGGAATGAATTTAAGTGATTTGAAGCTTTGAAGTCTGAGTAAAAGCTCAAGGAATTAAGCCGGGATCGTATTCGGGGGTCAAATTTGATAGTTGAGAACAAACGAAGACTCGATGAGGCATATTGCGCACTGTCTAGTAAAATGGACATAACGTTTTAGTCAGAACTCTATTTTGCCTCCTTAATATATGGTTGGAAAGATAACTCAAAGGGCTACAACGTCCATGTTTTGAGCTTTTCTAAATTCCAAATGGAACAGGGTGAAAAACCACGATTTTACCGTGATCGCTGCAGAACCGCAGCAGAAGGCATTCGCGGACGAATGAAGAATCTGAGAAGGTGTTTGGCCGCGGTTTGACCGCGACCGCGTTAGAACCGCGGCCATCCAGGACTAAAACTTGTCCTTTTTCGCTTAGGAGAAGGTTTAAATGTTTGGCCCCGACTCTACTTGGTATATATACATGGGAAAACGGTATTTTTGAGAAAAGGGATATATTTTGGACACAAATTAGACCTAAGGAGGCAAGAGACACTACTTTAGGGTTAGACAACACCCTTGCAGGCAAGAACACATTGGGAGCAAGGCGGAGAATTCTTCTGCAAGTTTTTCCTTCCTCTTCCTATTTTTCATTATTGGTTATGACTTCTAGTATTGTATTTTTACATACTATTATGAATAGCTAATTTGTTAGCTAGAGTTTTGATAGAACCTTTTGTAGGATAAATTCTTGTTATGTTTTTATATAAGTGAGTCATAGCTTTTCTCTATTTGTTCAACTACATTTATATTCTGGTTGATTGAAGAGCTCTCAATTAGCTGTGCCGATTTAGTATGCATAACTCGGGAGAGAGTGCATGTTTAGGTTATTGTTGAACAACACCACTCCTAGAGTATATGAGGGATCAATAACCGAGGGTTTAAAGGCGGGATTAGGGATAACGAAGTTTTGGGTGCGATCTGAAGTGAGTTGTATTAAAAGCCAGCTAGCATAGCTTGGGAGAGTGCGTCTAGTAAATTATCGTAATTACTCGGGAGAGATTTACGGTAATAAGAGTGTTCATGATCGGTAAAGAATACTAAGGCGAAATTATAGAAGACATAGCAGGAAGGATTCCGACAATTGGGGAAATCATAGCTCTAGACCTCCTTAATCTTGTCTCTAACCCTTAGTATATTTAGTTGTTAATTTACTATTTTAATTTGTTAGTTAATTAGTTAAACACAAGAATCTAAATATCTATAAGTTAGGAATTGTTCAATCTTGTCTTCTTGGTGATAGTGAACGGCTGTAGCTAAACCTTAGTTCTCTGTGGGATTCGACTCCGGACTTGTAAACCGGATTATATTTGCAGCGACCGCATTGTCTTTTTATAAGGTATAGTTGGGCGTGATCAGGTTGTCCGCAGAAGCGGAAAGTTGCCTGGAGCCCAGAATCGCAGGAGCAAAGTTTCTTCCGCAAAAGTGGAAGCGCGGAAGCGTATATATTTTCGCAGAAGCGAAAATAGCTGGAGCAGTGAGGTTGTTTTAAGTCGAATTTTGAGTTCATTTCTCCCATTTTCATCATGGCTTGGGCGATTTTGGGGAGCTTCAAGAGAGAGTTTTCATCGTCAATGAGGAGGTAAGTTATCCCTATCACTTTAGAGCTATGTCTATCAAGCGTATATGGATTTAAGCATGGAACTTAGAGTAAATATTAGGGGTATTGGTTGAAAACCTAGAAATCATATTCTTGGAATTTAGCCACGATTTTGAGTATGGAATTAAGAGAAAATTGTATATTTGAGTTCCTAAGGTTATGGGTCACCTTTATCTTCGAGAAATTTCGGATTTCGAGCACGTGGGCCTGAGGGCATTTTTGTCAACTTTTCTTTCGGCGTTAGGAATGGTTATAAATTTGGTTGTAAAGTAAAATTTAGCATATATTAATGGATTTATATTATCGTTGGCTAGTTTTGGAGCATTGTGCGTTGGTGCAAGTCTTCGGAAGAATGTAGAATGCCGGTTGTGGATCTTCGGAGCGAGGTGAGTCTCCTTTCTAATCTTGTGAGTGGGAATTTACCTCATAGGTAAAGTAATTGATTATGTGCTCCTGTTTGTGGGGGCTACGTATGCACGAGGTGACGAGAGTCTGTGCGTAGCTGCTAATATGCTATTGTTCGGGTAGTTAGGACCCAAATGCATGTGTACGCGGATAAATTGTGAACAAATTGGTAGCTTGAATTGCTTAACTCACATCGAATTAGTGAGTAAAATTCTAAAAGAATTAAACTTCATTTCTTAAATTGTTAAAGGAGAATTGGTCTTATTTGAATAAATATTCCCCGATAGTTCTTATTTGACTGATTGAGCATGTACTTTATGTGTGCCTGCATCGCATAGATGATTCGCGAGAAGGATATGTGTTTAATTATGGAACGGGTCGAACGCCTCGGTGATAATACTACAAGAAAAACGCCCTTTAAGGAAGGGAAATCTGGTCCCTAAAAGTAAAAATTTGGTCCTAAAAGAGTAAATTACGAAGGGAAAAGGCTGGTCGTAACCCGTCGTAATAGCCTCCGTTGCTAAATGTCAATAACGACGGGTCTTAATACCTGGTCGTTAAATCACTTTAGAGAACGGACAAAAAAACTGGTCGTGAAATACTTTTAGAGACCACATTTCTCGTCCCTAGTAGGCGATGAAAAAAAATTTATTCACGTCGTGAAACCTTTTTAGCAACCAACTGCATCTGGTCCGAAATTACCTTTTGGAGACGAACAAAAACCCTGGTCGCGAATAACATTTAGAGACTACATTTCTCGTCCCTAATAGATGATGAAAAATATTTTATATTCCCTTCGTTAAATCCTTTTGGCGACCAACGCCAACTGGTCCTAAATTATCTAATAGAGACTGACAAAATATCTAGTCATTAAACCATTTTTGCGACCAACCTTTAACTGGTCCTAGATTATTTTTAGAGACGACATCCCTATTTAAAATAATTTTATAATTTAACAAAATATTCATGGCCTATTAATAACCATGAGTAGTCCTAAAAGCTCAATGCAACAAAAAGTAATTTTTATCAATAAATATCAAATTGGTATTGAAAAATCCAGATATAAAAAGATAATATATCAAGTTCAAATCCCATGATGAGATGTTACTTTCTATGTTTTCTCAACTTCGCAGCAACAAAAAACATAGCTAACATCCTGAGGTAGACTATGATATCAAGTTTTGCATAACATTTTTAGCAAAATAATTATAGCTTGTGCATCTTCTAAACTTGCATCTTGACTTGTAGCTTCAATCTTCAAAACATGTTAGTACAAAAGTTTTTAACATAATAAATAACAATTGATAAAATAAAATTTATAATTTTATATGAGCAATAGTTAAATCGCTTACCCGAAAAGAAAAAAAAAAGAACTTGAAGAAAATGAAGCATAAAGAAGGACATGCAAGCGTGGAAGCATTGTAAGAAAAAAGAGCAAGCAATGGGAGGAGAAAGCAGACACACTTGCTAATTGCAGTGAAGTTTCATGAATAAAAATTTTATTTAGTGTTGTCCATAATCCGTAAGATTATGATACTACTTTGGAAAACATGTGAACTAGAGTAGTGCTCATGCTTAATAATTAGTTAAAGTTCTTAGTTGCGAAGAAAAAGGTTGTTGCTTTCCTGGTTTAGAATTAATCAATGACATAAATGTGTTGAGATAATTGAGCCTTAAGTCTCGATCAGCTGGGATGTAAAGGTGCTTATATGATTAAACCTTAGACTCAACTAGTTCCATTGTGTTCTGTTTCTCGCTAAATCCAGGGAATCTGAGAAATAACCCCTTCCAATGTAATTTTTGGTTTCTGCAATTCTATTTTAACACAAACTTGAAGGAAACAATGCTCTTGTCGAGTTGAGTTGAACATCCAAATAGATAAATCAATCTTTATTCTAGTTGCAAAGGAAATTTCAGGCAGTCTGAATGTCTACATCAGAAATCCAAACACTTTGTTATGAAGTCACTGGCATCATTAGAAAGAACACCAAAGAGAATAAACAATGCTATGTCACATAAGCTTGTGCAAATATTCACTATATGGTAGATGAGTTTAATGTCATGTCAACACTAATCATGAAATATGCAGTAATCTCCTTCAACCCCTTAGGATATGTCCTCACTTCTATATCTAAATCACCAACAAAAAAGTAGCACTGTAATGGTGCCCAAACTTAAGGTGCTACAGTGGCAGAAAATACAACAAACAGTGATAGGAAATACAACAAACTGTGATAGTTTTAATATCAATAACAAGATTCTTTGGATTCACACAATTATGCTTTCTATGTTAAAGATGCCTTCAGTTGAACTGTGGAGTAGGTTTAGGTGTTTAACTAATACTTAAAACATCTAATTCAGTCGTGCAAAATAAATAGTAGATTTAGAACATCTTACTTGTTACAATTGTTTGGATGTATTGCTTAACAAGTTCGCTAGATTGAGGAAATAAACTCTTAATTGGCATATTCGCTTTCTCAACCAAAGATCTAAGCCCTCGTCCTCGTCTCTGTCCCTTTCTTATAGCATCTGGCGCGACAAATGACTATCTAGCAGTAGTCTTCATTGTTGATTCTACCTCGTCTTCAATCTTTGATTGTTTCATATTGAACCTGCAAAGAGCCAAAAGTAAAAAATAGCAAGATCAAAGCAATTGCTTAAACCTAAGAAAAATGTAAACATTACACTTTGACAAAAAAAATCCAAAATTGTCGCGTGCGCCTAAAAAATTACTTTTTGGTAGTTGGTGTGAGCTGAATTTCCGAGTTCTTAACATGTAACATGATTCATGTTCTCTGTTATTTCTTTTTTCTTACAGACAAACACATATACTCTTGCTTATTTATATACTAGATAGACTGTGCCCGGGCATATGCATGACATCGTTTCAAAATCTCAGAAGTTCGATTTAGTAGAGCATCAATAGTTATAAAGCTTATTTAAGAGCAGAGCAAATAAGAAAAATATAATATTCATGCAAAGATTAGTCAAATATAGACCAACCTGTTAAGAGTTTGATTTATCTTAAAATATGAATTCACATAAGTAAAAATATTAACTTAGTATGAGAGTAGATACTTTCATAAGTTAAATTAACTCACGCCAACTAACAGAGCTTAAATCTATTTATTGGCTAATGACAAGATGGAATTTCATGCTTCAAGAATTCTTTTTGCAAAAATACTTCATCCCCTTTTGGTTATTACTCCAGCAAGGACTTATCCAAACCTGAATAACATGTGAAATTCAAAACTTAACTATTAAACAAATAAGACGTGTTAGAAATTTTTAAAATTATGTTCTAGAATTTAGTCTATCCAGTAAAAATGTTCCTTTAATACATTTATAGGATGATTAATAAAGTCTGCTTGTATGATTTTCTTAATCCCAGCCTCCCAATAATATGATAGATGGAATGAGATAGAAGGGAAGAAAAAATTGATATGTAAATTTGCAGGAATTTACTGCACGTGTCGCTAGAGCTGTTCGGTTAATGAGTATCCCGATAAAACTATTTGCTACTGCGAAGAACTGTTAATACTTCTAACATTAAGAGTAACCATTTATAGCTCTAGATATACCTCATTATATGCCTCATTAACTTTAAAAGACAAAAGCAGGACAAATATTTTTATGAGTATGCAATTTAAATATACATAGACAGTCTGCATGGATATATTTGGGAAAGGAGGTAAAACGCTAATTGTTATAGCAGATACACACAGATCATAAAAGTATTATAGTGTTTTCAGGCTATAGCAGATTTGTATCATGTATTAGCAAGTAACATTTAGTGAATTCTTTTTTCTTCAAGCACTTTAAGTCATCACCTATAATTCTTTACCGAAGACGGATTCCTAAGAGGCCATAGAAGAGAATGTTGCCAAACATGATACTGCAATAAAATGAAACATATCAAAACTGTTACAGCTCCTGCATACTGCAACGAATAATAACTTAGACAGATAAGTTATGAGTGCGAGATGCATATTACATATGAAGTTGTTGAAGTATCTTGTTAAACCCAATAATAAAAAGCAATATAGTCTTGGTCATTCCTAATTTAATTAGGTTCTCTATTTGCCATGGCTCGGTTGCCATCCTATATTTTCGTTCTCATAATTGTTACATGTTCCTCATAATCTACATGCTTATCCTGCAAACTTAAAACGGAAGCACATAGTTTATAATTTGTAAACCATTGGTCTAAAATTTAAATTGTGGGGATCTCATAAGGCATTGCTTTGTTGCTTACGTATTTACATTTTGAAGGATAAATACTAGCAATAAATTGATATGTATTCTTTTGACGATTAAACATTGAAAATAGAGGTCACCCATTGCTGAAACAAGTATCCCAAGTTCAAGAAATGTCGTATAAGGAGATAAAGTACACAGAGATATATACAACATTCTATCTATTAGAGATATTCATTGCCACATAAATATGTAGTTACTCTAGTGGAAGTTCAAGTTTTTTTTCTTGTTAGTAATGTCTGCAAAACTTTGAGGTGTGGCTCTTACCTGATGCAAGAGAACTTAGAGGTAGTAAAAATTTCTTAGCATGATAATCTCAAGTATCACAGCATGCTGACTTATTTCTAATGCAGAGCATAATAACTTAGAATCATATTAATACCAGATCATAAGCTCAAATATGCATTTGAGATATTGAGAATCCGCTAATAAAGCCAAATCCTAGTAGAGACATATCACAGAAGAAACTAATGATTTCCTTGAAGCAAATACAGTTGCAGGTTTTCTAAAGGATTACACTTTCATTAGGCAAGTTCAAAAAATTTCTCAAAGTTGCTATTTACTTATTTGGTCAACGACTTTAAGTCTCAACTATCATCAAAGTACTTGATTCAAATTCAAACGAAAAAACTGATTTTTAATTTCATAATGGAGATTCTTTAGGATCTAGCTAAATTATTCATTTCAAATAAGCAAAGAAAGATACTCTTTACATACTTTTATCTTCCTCTATGCGACACACTTGCAACCATTGAGAGGGGCTTGCAATTTAAAATTCGCATTAGCGTGATGACAACTTTATTGTGAGCCAGCAGGAATTTCTTTTGGCTAATCATGTCTCCAATAATAAATCTTAGAACTTCTAAACCCTGCAAATAGCCCTACTGAACTGGTAAAATCTCGAACTGACCGGTAGCTAGTGCAGTCATACCTTAGTTCAAGATAATTTTGTTAGTAATTCCTTTTTGTATAATACATTGTCCTTAAGAAACCTATTAGAAAGAGGGCAAGTTGATTGAAGAATCTTAATTTAGTTAATACAATTTTCTCTTCTTTTTTCCTGCACTTCAAAATGACGGTTGTTCTTGTGTTGCAGGGAAAACCAGGTCAACTCCCAAATTCTAAATTAAGTCATGACTGCACTTAACAGTCCTATGAGTTGCTTAAAGAGAAATAGGTTGTCATCTCCCGGCCATCATTATCCTCTTTTTCATATTATATATTGTGGATAAATTTAAGCAATACTCTCTGCAAGTAAACGTCCATGAAGCATCTCTGCCAAGATTAAACTTATCCACCTAGCACTGCTAACTGCAGTTTAGTGCTACTCTTACCTTTGATCATGCATGAATAGTTCAACCTTCAAAACAGAAAACACAAGAGGGATACATTACTTGATGTTAGTCAAGTTCCATATATATATTTATAGTCAGATCATTGAATTTTCCTCCAAATGATCCAAACATACTGATGTCTTTCGCTTTTTTCTTATAAATGATTGCACATTCTAGCTCGGATGCATAATCTTTTCTTCTGTTCCGATGTAAGAAGTATCTTATTTTGTAAAAGGCAAATACTTATCATGATATCCCATTGACATCTTCAAAGAAATATTTTGGCTCCAAGTTGATCACAATCCAGAAAAATCAAGGAGCATACCATCTCCATTTTGGACATGTGGAAGTATAATAAAATAACAGTTGATGTTTCTAGCAAATTGAATAACACCAAAATTCGTATAAAAGATGGAATTTAATTTAAATATTTAATAGTGTACATAATACATACAGTGTAGTGTCTCGCCGCATGAAAAGAGAATTTTCACGATCGTGTATTTCACTTAGCTTCAGATGCCTTCTTTTCTTCTTGTTTTTGCTCAAATTTTTTTGAAGGTTGCTTGATATTAGCAATTGTTCTACAGAGCAATAAACGACCAATTTTAGTTATAGAAGAAAGGTTAATCTCACAAAAAAATTGAAAAAAAAAAATGGACCTTGCATAGAATCTCAACGAATAAAAACACTAAAAAGAGTAGGGAAATACACTTACTTTGTTTTCTGCGGAAAAAATTTCTACTCTGTGGACATAAACAGAAGTAATCATGCTTGAAAGATCGAATTGTCCAGCTTTGTCAATGCCCCATTTATGCCTGGGAGAAAAACAATACATATGCAACGTAAGGAACGATTGAAAAGTGGTTCTCTTGAAAATCTAAAAATAGTTACCATTACATCTAAAGTAAATTTGGACTACTTGTAAATCTTAAAATTGTCCTTAAATCTAGAGTAATGTTAAACTCTACTATGAGAAAAACTGAAGAAATCTCTGATTGATTTTCATTAAATAGAATTATCATAACTGAGGCATCATCACATTAAAAGATACAATCCTAATAGCTTTACTTATTTATGATAATGTAAAGTAAATGTAGACAACATATTAACAACACATTAATATTATTTGATACTTATAATTCGAAAAAAACCTATTTGTTATATCCAATATTATTAGTTAGCATAAGTAAAACATATATTCACAAAACTTCACCAAGTACAGAAGCAGTCGAAGCAGCTAAATCAGCTCACAGGTATTAAAAAGCATAAGTCTTCTATTGCTAAGGCTGAAATAAAAATTGTGGACTTAGTTACTCGAAATAAGCTGAGTCAAACATATCGTCAAACATTTAGGGTGCATATTCCACTTCAATAATTATTATTAATAATCACTGCAAAAATAAATTTACACCAAAGAAAAGAGGAATAGAAAAATATTTGTGAATACACTGTTAGTTGTATGTTTAATATTACTTGGCACATAAAGCAACAACAGACAGTAAAATAATAAGAAATCCAAACTAGCACACAAAGTTCATTGACAAATTGAAGTACAACAAATAACGATACAAACCTTAAGATCTTACTTTACTGTAACTTTGAAAAAACTTAAAAGTAACTGTAAAGAAAATAGAAGAATATGCACAGATCATGGTTCAAGTCAAAAGTTGATTCAAGAACCAACTTCAATCTCAAAGAAAAACGTGCTCACTTAATACCCCCAAAATAGAACTAACTCTCTGGTATGAGCAGTAAAAAAGATAACAATGCCCTTTTTACTAATTATACAAAAGAAAAAATACCAGATTATAAAACCTTACCAATATTTAATATTAGAGAAGAAGAAGAAGAACTCGGATAAACCAAAATTATCAACAAATTTAGATAAACTAAGAGAAGAAAAAGAGCAACTTGAAAGAGGGGACATACCTTAAATTCTCAAACCAGCAAGATGAAAACTTGGGCGGATTTGGATTCGCACACTACCATATCCACACCTGTGTTTTGAGAAAACAGAGATAAAGCAGCCGGGTGACAGAGCTTGGAGAAGAACTAGGGCAAAGTTGCGTGGAACTTTTGTTTTGAGAAGACAGAGAGTTTCTTCACTTTTTAGAACTTTTTATTTCATTGTATTACTTTTGGCGCCTGATTTTTTAAAAAATAATATATTTAATATTTTGGTATTACATTTGGCGGTGCTCTCTCACGCTCAATTCCCCTTAATTAGAATTTGGGACTAGTTACTAATTTTATTAGAGACCGAATTTATTACCTTGCAATAAAATAAAGCATTAAAGATAGCAATAAATTCTCGTCCCAATAAACATATTTTTTGCGACGGGATTTTTAACCCGTCCCTAAAATTTGGTCATAAATAAGGCTTTTTTTGTAGTATAATATATGCATCTATGGTTCGTGCCGCTCAACCCTCGGCAGTGCACAATTTATATTCTGTCGGAGCGGGTTATCGACCTCGGAATGAATTGCGCATGTTTATCTATTACTTGAAAATTATAAATGTGGAATTGGCCCTATGTGGCTTGATATAAACTGATAAGATAATAAACGACATACTTTAGAAGCCCTTGACCTATTGTTGAAGGTGTTTACCTTTTTTATGGCTTTAAAATCAGAACTTTTATACAAATCCATGATTATTCTCGCAATTATATAATATTGATAATGGACCTCTAGTGAGTGTCGAAGTCAGCCATCTCGTCTCTACCCCTTCGGGATTAAGCGGGATACTCACTGAGTACACGTCGATTACATACTCATACTACACTTCTGTGCATTCTTGTTGAACAGGTACATGACACTTTAGCGGTCTACTGGCGTAGCAACACGGATAACTCTGGGACTAGGTGAGCTACAATTTGTGAGGCGACTCGCAGCTAGTGTTGTTCCTCTCTGTACTTTAATTATTTATTCCCTGTCTCCTGTATTTCGGACAGAGGTTGTACTTTATTTCACTTATCATTAGTTGCTCATGCACTTGTGACACCAGGTTCTGGGATGGTTTTTTGAAAGATTTGATTTAATTGTTATTGTTGATGTAAATTGAAGCAAAAACCTCTTATTTATGAAAAATGGAAGGAAATTTCTAGAATTTGTTGTATCTTAAAAGAGAATTTTAAATCGGTAATTTAATTGGCTTGCCTGACAGCGGTGTCCGGCGCCATCACAACCCTTAGTGGATTTTGGGTCGTGACATCATGGTATCAGAGCCCTAGGTTCCCGTCGGTCTCACGAGTCATGAGCAAGTCTAGTAGAGTCTCGCGGATCGGTACGGAGATGTCTGTACTTATCCTCGGGAGGCTACAGGGCTATTACGAGTACTTCCCTTCTTAATTTCCTTATCCTGCGGTTCTATTCCTTTGACGCTTATGCCTTTGACTCCTTCCTACTCAATCTTACTTGACGAGAGTGCTTGATAGAAATCGATAATTTGAAGAATTGGAATGGCACTACAAATGTGGTACGGGATAATTTTCCTGGTATAGTTGATTGGACTATTATAGTCGCACTTTGGAAGGATATTCTAATGTTTCAGCTCAGTAATAGAACTTCTGAGAGGCTTGAGGCTAGGCACAGGTTGTCATGATACTCATGAGCGATTATTTCGCAGTATTGTTGTGATGGCAAGGTGTTTGCCCACGTGTCGGGGCAGTGAATGAATTGAAGGGAGGTTTACTCAGTGTGTAATCAAAAGGATTCAGTATTTTATTCCCGGCAGAGGAAAGTCACCAAACTAAGGATGGTCAGATGTGGACTAGTGGAAGTAATAAAACGTGGTAATTGCAAGCGTGAAGGAGATATCTTCTCTATTGAGGTGTTGTGGTCCTAATTGGACGTATTAAGCTTATCGGTGTTATGATCTTCTATGATTCGCCCTTGGGGCATGATATTGTGAAATAGTATCGGAGATGCAACTATCAGACATCGCAGGGTGCAGTGGTCTTGGATTGAATCAGTGTTTCGATGTTGACGGTTCGATAAAGACGACCTTCTGAAAGGTTTGGGATTAATAGCAAATCGTGGAATTCAACCACTATGAAGATAAATTTTATTAAGGCAACGACATGGGAGGTGTCCGACGGAGTTTTAAAATTCTAAAAGGTCAGGCTTAGGGAGCGCAGGCCGAGCAGCCAATTAAAGGAGTGAGTTTGCCCAAAGTGGGAGAGTGGCGGGGCTATAGAGGGCACGGTAGTATGATGACTATGCGCCTACGGATAGTTTAGAAGGATCTGGGATTTTAGCGACGGAAAATGGAAGTTGGTAGATTAATTCAAAGCATGGTCTTGTTATGCGACATGATATTGGATATGACGGAAAGGAGCTGCATGAAGTGAAGGAAGACGTAGCATGACCTTGAAGTGAAGGAATGTTGTCGCACAATCAATGGATGTCCATGAGGGGTGAATGGACTCGTGCAGATGGAGAGGGAGCTCGGACTCAGGATGGGTTATTAATGTCGTAGTGATTGTGCCTCGTACAGTAGCATTGGGAGATGTCGGGAGATGGTTTCCACATGTGGGGTATCCCTGTGAGCAGGTTAGCAGTCGCGTGGTTGGCGAGGCTTCTGCGAAGAGTTCTACCAGATATGCAGAAAAAGGGAATTATTGTGTGGATGGCATTAGTGGTTTAGGGGATCCCAATTGGGTTTCAACGGTAAGATATCGAGAAGGCTGGCGATTGATTGCACTAGGTTATGTCAACAAGAGGTTTAGAATAATAGTGAACTCTAGAGTATTGGCAATGATGGCTTCAAGCTATGTGGGAGAGTCCCACCGCTTATGATTTGGGTTGCATGATTAGCTATTTGCGAGGTTTCCTGTTATTAATATCTTGGTGGTTATCTCAGCTACGGAAAAGGACCATAAGTGGTAATTTGAGCAAGTGAATTGTGGGAGGCATGCCAGGGTTGGCCTTATGGGCTTATGTTCAAACATGGGAAAGAATTCGGAATTTATGCCTTGTATAGAGGCAGGTTTCGGAGGAAGTGAATTCGCCGGGTGCTACATCGAGAGGGTATTCGTGTGTTATAAGATTTATGGAGCAGATTATATTCGGACCAAGTCAAAGTGGGTGGCTCTCAGCAATGGTTTTAATGGATTCAAAAGAGGTAAAGTATGTTGCTTAATAGTTTCGAGCCTATAAGCACAATTAAGAATCAAGCTTGTAGAGCAGCTTATGGTAAGTGGCACAGAATGTTCTGTGATGGTGGCTTGGACCACTACTTGCAGATTTTCATATTCTACGATTATGGGAATTTACCTTTGTGTTGCTATGGTTCTTTCGAAGTGATTTAGGTGCGATGTTCTTATATGATGAAGTGTTAAAAATATTAATGATTTTGGGGTTATGATGAAAATCGTGTTCTATCGTATGTTGGCATATTGGGTGCAGTGAGTAGCATGGGAATTTGAAGTAAGGATCAATGTTGCAGCTTAGGCTGGCAAGGATAGTGCGGGCTCGGATAAGCAAAGAAGTGGTTGAAAGATTAAAGTAAATTGGTATTGTCTTTAGCATCACCTGAGATCGATGTGTTGAGGAAGAGGTTTCATGTCCTGGTTAAGGATTCTGGATCGCTTTTCAGCGTTGGTGCGTCTAATGGTTTAGATACGCGGACCTGTTATGTATTTCGGAAGATTGTGGGAGCGTGTCCCGCGGGAAGATTGTATAAGTGTGACATGTAGTCACTTGGTTGGATAAAGACTTAAACCAAGTATGAGGATTGTGGTAATATCATTAATTTGAGAATTTATGCCTGGAGGGCACTTTGTGTATTGGGTTATGAACCGAGGAGGTTTGCTTCGGTTATGACGTTTGTTCTTGTGTGTTATGAGAAGAAGGAAACTCGTATGGACCTTTGAAAGGTCATTGGCTTAATTTGATATGATCAGGATAGACTTGAGGTCGGTGGATGTATTTAAATGTGAATTTGGGCTTTATAGCAGGCCAGTTGTGTTCATTTCAGTAATGCACTCCTTGTGGAGTAGTCAGCGTGTCATCTCGTTGTCAGATATTCCAGATAATGATGTATTGCGCCGTATGCATTTTGAGACGGCCTGAGAAATTGTGTATGTGTTAAGGTTCCATATTGCGATAATGTTAGGTGAGCAGGATGGCTTTTGAGATTTAGATCTTGTATCGCACCTCAGTTGTACTTGAGATTTGTAGCCTATAGTGCTGTGTGTTTACTCAAGGATGGCATTATGCACTTAGCGTGCTTACGATCGAAATTCGATATTTTTATTATAATGAGCAGATTTAGCTCGATGTGCAATCTCCTTATGTGAGATCTATGTGTGGGTCGGGTGGCACGCCGCCATGGGCATGTTATTTGGATCAGGTGGCACGCCGCCATGTGTATGTTATTTGGACAGGGTTGCGCGCCGCGACAGTGTGATGATGAGTGTAGTTTTCTATATGCTAAATTTTGAATGTCCTACTTCCTATTTTCTAAGGAAAGTCCGTAGTGGTGCGAGAGTTAGGTAATTCCTTCCAAAGTTCAATTTCCCGTTGTGTTGTGTTCGGATTGGTGGCCATTGGCACATTGTGGCGTCATATGAGACTTGTGACCGCATTTGGAGTGACTTATTGCGGAGCAGTTCGTACTGGGTGAGATGAGGTTATTGGACTTAGGACCAATGCAATTGGATTATGTGAAGTGAATTAAGGAGCTAAGACCATTAGATGGCTCAGAAAGAGGCAACGACTCATGTCAGGGGAATAGACCCAATGAATTGTTGATTCAACAGTTGGTTATGAATTTCGGCATCTCTCTTCTGCCGTGTCGGTGTTGTAAAGGTTAGAGCAAGACTCATGTAGGTCAGGAGGTGCAATCAGAGCATCGGATTTGTGGAATTTCGATTAGTTCAAATAGAAATGTTATTGTGGCCTTATGGGTAAAGTGATGCAAAGTGTGAATTCAGCAGAGTTATGTAGTCATGTTTGAGTACAGCATATAGTGATTGATATGGTGATCGTATGTTGGAAACAGGCATGGCATAGAATTTCGGATGTCGGAATCGGGCGCTAAGGCTTAATTGATTGAATAAAAGGGAGTATCTTTAGAACTTATCGAGCTAATGTGCTCAACTGAGTTGTGATAGCACGGGAAGGTGCTTAAGGTGCTAAACAGTGATTTTAGACTACTCCAGTGTAGTTCTCAGCACGTTCGAGGACGAACGTATGTTTAAGTGGGAGAGAATGTAACGACCCGACCGGTCGTTTTAATGCGTCGTTCAACAGTCTGAAGCCATGAGCAGCTTCATTTCAGGTATTGTGACTTGTACGCGTGGTCGAAATTTGATTTCGGGAAGTCCAGAGTTGATTTGAGAAGAGAATTCTTATTTCGGGAGCTTAAAGTTGAAAGAACGAACTAGGGTTGGAATTTTAAGTAAACGACCTCGGAATCGGGATCTGAAGGTTCCAGCAGGTTTGTATGATGATTTCGGACTTGGGCGTGTGCCCGGATTGGGTTATGGATAACCCGAGAGCATTTTGGTGCCTATTGTGGAAGTTTTGAGGTTTCTCCGATTCCTTTAAATCCATTGTGCATCTAAGCTTTCCATCACACGATTTCTATGGGTTTTCTTTAAAAATAACTTTCTAAACTATTTCTTTTCCGATCTAGGATTTTCAGAGAAAGTATTTAAGTATTTTTTGACTTTCCTTGTCTTTCATGTGTATTTGCCGCTACTGTGTTCTTCTATTTTTTTCTTCTACCATGTTCTTGTATGCTTCTCTTACTGTATTTTCCTATACTATGTTCTCGTATCCTTTTCTACTATATCCTTGTATTTTTCTTCTACCATGTTCTTGTGTGCTTTCCCAGCTGTGTTTTCTATACTATGTTCTTGTATGCTTTTTCTACCATATTTCTTTTCTCTTGTGTTCTCGTGTTTCTCTTACTATGTTTTTCATTACTAAGTTTCCTTATTAAATTCCTTCTACTAAGTTCTGTTTAAAGTTTCTTCTAAAACTTCTTAGCATGCTTTTTCTGTTGTTCTTATCAGTCTTTTCTCATTATGCTTCGAATTAGTTTCTTTTAATCTCTTTGCTTTGAAACCTTCGACTATGTTTGCATGTTACTTTTCTGTCATGTTCCTCAAGAGTTTTGTTGCTAAATAAGCATGTTAGAAGGTTCAGTTCTTTTCTGAAACCTCTAAACATGTTTCGATTCAATTGCTTGCCCTCTCGTCTTTGCTTTGTGATTTGCCTGAACTAGGGTTTTCTTTCAAAACCCCTAACTCTTTCAGACCAACTTCGAGTCTCTGAATTGAGTTTGCGCATCCTTGTTTCTGACTTTTTGATAAACTCTTCTACATTGCATTTTTCTACTAATTGTACAATGACCTAACAATATCCTTTCATGCTTAATATGTTCGTATGCTACTTATATATGATAAACTTCCCTCTAAAGTGGCCTTGCAATTTGTCATCAGTTTCTGTATATGATCTGATTGAATTCTTTCCATTGTCTGCCGATTCTTTCTGTGACTCGACCTACGTTAAGGCCCTTCTCTGCTTTTGCGACTTAGTTCATTCATGGGTCAGTAATTACAAGATCCTTGGCTTTGATTTACCAGATATTAATTGATTTTCTTGCCTTATTAGTACAACCGTTTACTTCAAAACCCTCTCCTTAAATAACCTTTTATGTATTTGCCTCTAATTACATGTTGTGTACAAAGTGCTTATTCAATTTCTTTCCTTAAATTGTTTTACCTGTTTGAATCTGAATCCCTTAATTAAGGGATGTCTTGCGTAATTGATTGACAATCAGTTCCTTAAATTTTTTTTTACTTTATTTCCTCATGGTTTTCATACTATAAAAAATGCACGACTTTTTAACACACAACACACAATTGACAATCCTACACTTCACACTTCACAACCCTTCTGAACTCTTACTTACACATAATAGTACTCCCTCTTCTTGTTTGCAGTGTGGCTTTTACAATACTTGCTGCTTTTTCACTATTTTCTGTTTGAAACTTGGTATGTCCTAATTTAAGCTTCAGCATCATCCCAATATGTTTATTTATAGCTTATTGTATCCATGTCTACTTTACAACTTCTGCAGAGTTAAATATTTAAACTAGCATGTTGATTTCTTTCTGCTTGTTTTCTGCTATGAATCCCATTCCCCTTTATGTGTCTTGAGTCACAGTTTAAAACATGGCAATATGTAAGATATTGTCTATGGATTGAACTTGATATCTTAAAGGTTCCTGACCTTATGGGTATGTCGGCATTTTCCATTACTGAGTTTGCCCACCAGCCTGTCTTTGCCCCTTTACCACCTCTCCATTCCCTATACCCCAATGTGTATCAGTGTGAAATGTTTAGTTGGGTCGAATGAATAAATGGATAGGGATGCGGCTTCAATTAAATTATAGTGAAAGAAAAAGCAACGAGCTTTTGTTCTTAATTTGAATGATTCCCAATCTAATTAGACGTTAAAAATTTATTAGTGCCTGATGCGGGAATGGTTTCTTGTCCCATGAGTGGATTCTCAATTTTTTTTAATGAATCCTAGCTATTACCATTTGTCGTAATACATACGGAGGCACCTAAAATTGGCACGATCTTTAACTTAGACACTTAAACTAGGCATCTTTCCAGTTAGACACATTTCTAGGCAATTTTCATATGAATTAGACACTTAAACTAGGCTCTAACCAATGATTTTTCTGGATAATATAACAAATCTTTACAAATATCGATACAAATATCCATACAAATAAACTTAACTTCATAACTAGATTTAGAGCACCTCCAAAGTTGTTTTCTCCTTTCCCCTCCTTTCTATTTCTTATGCCAATTAGACCATGTATGCCTGGCACACATACTCGTGCGATCAAATCGCCAAAATCAAATCATATACATAGAATCAAGCCTCAAAACACATGATTTTCTTCTAAGTTTCATAATATTTCAAATTTGGAACTTCTATTCCGAAACACGACAAACGACGTCCGTTTTCAACCAAACTTTATAGATAGTGCTTAAATCATATATAAGACTTGTACTGGGCGTCAGAAACAAAATACGAGCCCGATACCATAGTATTTTAATCAATTTTCATTTCTAATTTCCTTAATTAATTTCAGAAAATAATTTCACAGAAAAATTCATTTCTCGTGCTTGGGACCTCGGAATTCGATTCCGGGCACACGCCCAAGTCCCATATTTTTCTACGAACCCTCCGGGACCGTCAAATCACGGGTACGATTCTGTTTACCCAAAATGTTGACCGAAGTCAATATTATGCATAATAATATCAAAATTTTCCATATTTCGCACATAACTCATATTTAAGCCTTCCGGCTAAACGCTCGGACTGCGCATGCAAATCGAGGTAAGTAAAAATAAGGTTTTCAAGACCTCGGAAGCACATAGTGGATGAGGAAATAAGTGATGACCCTTTGGGTCATCACATCCTCCACCTCTAAAAGAATCGTTCGTCCTCGAACGGACAAAAGAAAGAAGTACCTGAGTCGGGGAACAGATGTGGATAACGGCTCTGTATATTAGACTCGGACTCCCAGGTCGAGGCCTCAGGGGGCTGACCTCTCGGCTGAACACGAACAGAGGGAAAAATCCTAGATCTGAAATGACAAACCTGCCGGTCTAGAATAGCTACCGGCTCCTCTTCATAAAATAAATGCTTCTCCAACTGGACAGTGCTGAAGTCTAACACATGGGTAGGATCGCTGTGATACCTCCGAAGGATAGACACATGAAAAACTGGTTGTACGGCTGATAAGCTAGGTGGCAATGCAAGTCTATTAGCCACCTCTCCTACTCGATTAAGAATCTTAAACGGGCCAATGTACCTAGGGCTAAGCTTGCCCTTCTTTTCGAACCTCATCACGCCCTTCATAGGCGACACCCAAAGCAATACCCGTTCACCAACCATAAAAGCTACATGACGGACCTTACGGTCTGCATAACTCTTCTTCCTAGACCGAGCTGAACGAAGCCTCTCCTGAATGATCTTGACCTTATCTAAGGCCTCCTGAACTAAGTATGTACCTAATAACCGAGCCTCTCCCAGCTCAAACCATCCGACTGGAGACCAACATCGCCTACCATACAACGCCTCATATGGGGCCATATGAATGCTGGACTGGTAGTTGTTGTTGTAGGCGAACTCTGCTAAAGGCAAAAACTGGTCCCACGAGCCTCCAAAATCAACGATACAAGCTCGGAGCATATCCTTCAAAATCTATATAGTCCGCTCGGACTGATCGTCCATCTGAGGATGGAATGTTGTGCTCAACTGAACGTGACCAACTCTTACTTAAAGCGCGAGGTAAACTACGTACCTCGGTCCAAAATGATGGATACCGGCACACTATGAAGGCGAACAATCTCCCGGATATAAATCTCAGCTAACCTCTCAGATAAATCGGAGACTGCCACTGGAATGAAATGCGTCGACTTGGTCAGCCTGTCAACAATGACCCAAATAGCATCAAACTTCTTCTGAGTCAACATAATCTAGTAACGAAATCCATGGTAATCCTCTCCCACTTCCACTCGGGGAGCTCAATCCTCTAAAGCAAACTATCGGGCCTCTGATGCTCATACTTGACCTACTGATAGTTCAAACACCGAGCCACATATGCAACAATATCCTTCTTCATCATACACCACCAATAATGCTATCACATGTCCTGATACATTTTCGCGGCGGCCGGGTGAATAAAATACCGAGAACTGTGTGGCTCTCCTAAGATCAACTATCTAATCCCATAAACATTGGGCACATACACTCGCCCCTGCAATCTCAAAACACCATCATCATCTAAGGTCACCTTCATGGCACCCCCACGCTGCACCGTGTCTATCAGGACACACAATTGGGGATCAATAAACTGCCGATCACGGATACGCTCCAATAGAGAAGAACGAGCGACTGTGCAAGCTAACACTCTACTAGACTCAGAAATATCTAATCTCACCAATCGATTGGCCAAAGCCTGAACATCTAAAGCAAGCGGTCTCTGGCTGGCCGGAATATAAGCAAGACTACCCATGGTGGCAGACTTCCTACTCAATGCATCTGCCACCACACTGGCCTTACCAGGATGATACAAGATAATAACATCATAATCTTTCAATAACTCTAACCACCTTCGCTGCCTCACATTCAACTCCTTCTACTTGAACAGGTACTGAAGGCTCTTGTGATCCGTGTACACCTCTCATGTCACGCCATGTAGATAATGCCTCTAAATCTTCAAAGCATGAACAATAGATGCCAACTCTAGATCATGAACCGGATAATTCTTCTCGTGGATCTTCAACTGTCTTGAAGCATAAGCAATTAATTTGCCATCCTGCATCAACACTGCACCAAGCCCAATACGGGAAGCATCACAATAAAATGTGAAAGGCCCTGAACCCATGGGCAAAACCAACACTGATGCCATTGTTAGAGATATCTTGAGCTTCTGAAAGCTCACCTCACACTCATCTGACCAACTGAACTGGGTGCCCTTTTGGGTTAATCTGGTCATCGGGGTTGCAATAGACAAAAATCCCTCCACAAACCGACTGTAATAACCTGCTAACCCCAAGGAACTCCGAATCTCGGTTGCTGAAGTTGGTCGAGGCCAATTCTTGACTGCCTCAATCTTCTTCGGGTCCACCTGAATACCCTCTGCTAATACAATATGACAAATAAATGCAATCAAACTCAACCAGAACTCGCACTTCGAAAACTTGGAATATAACTGACGATCCTTCAGAGTTCGAAGAACTACTCTGAGGTACTGCTCGAGCTCTTCCTGGCTGCGGGAGTACACCAGAATATCATCAATAAAGACTATCACAAATAAGTCTGAATATGGCCTGAACACTCGGTCCATCAACTCCATAAATGCTGCTGGGGCATTGGTCAACCCAAATGACATGACTAAAAACTCATAGTGCCGGTACCGTGTATGGAATGATGTCTTAGGGACATCAGATGCCCTAATCCTCAGCTAATGGTAGCAAGATCTCAAGTCTATCTTTGAAAACACCTTTGCCCCTTAAGTTGGTCAAACAAATAGTCAATCCTCGGCAGTGGATACTTTTTCTTTATCGTCACTTTGTTCAATTGTCGGTAATCAATACACATCCGCATCGAACCATCTTTTTTCTTCACAAATAGTACCGGATCACCCTAAGGAGAAACACTAGCCTGATAAAACCCTTCTATAATAAACCCATCAACTGGTCCTTTAACTCCTTCAACTCTGGCAGGTCCATGCGATACGGCGGAATAAAAATGGGTTGCGTGCTCGGAGACAAATAAATAGAGAAATCAATATCCCTGTCGGGCGCCATACCCGGCAGTTCTGAAGGAAAAACCTTGGGGAACTCTCGAACAATAGGAACAGAGTCAATAGAAGGAACCTCTGCACTGGAGTCGCGAACATATGCCAGATAAGCTAAACACCCATTCTCGACCATGCGTCGAGGCTTAACAAATGAAATAATACTACGGGTGGCATGACCTGGGGTCCCTCTCCACTCTAGTCGAGGCAATTCTGGCAAAGCCAGGGTCACGGTCTTGGCATGACAATCCAAGATAGCATGATACGGGACAACCAATCCATCCCTAATATAACGTCAAAATCTACCGTATGTAAAACCAATAAATCAAAACGGGTCTCAAGACCCTGAAACACAACCACACAGGAACGATGCACCCGACCGACTACTATGGAGTCACCCACCGGTGCAGATGCATAGACAGGAATGTCAAAAGCATAACTAGATATAGCCAGGTAGGGTACAAAATCGGACAGCACATATAAATATGTAGACCCAGGGTCAAATAGAACTGATGCATCTCTATCACAAACTAGAATAGTACCTATAATAACGGCATCTAATGACTCAGCCTCTGGTCTGGCTGGCGAAGCATAAAATCGGGGCTCAGCCCCACCTCTCTGAACCATGTCTCTGGGAAGATCGGCTATCGGCTGACCCCTACCTCTGGCGGACCAGCCTCCACTTGTACGGTCTCAAACTCAACCTCTATGATCCCTACTCCCCCCTGGCTGGCTGGGCACGCTATGGGTTGTCGACGCCTCCTTTTTTCCTCAAAGCAGAATCGGGTTCACGACATTCGGTACATAAGATTTATAATTTTCTAGGTTTTTAACCAAAACCCCAATATTTACTCTAATTTCCATACTTAAATCCATATGTAATTGATGTAATTAACTCAAAAGTAATGGGGATATCTTACCTTAACATAGATGATGAAACCCCTCTTTGAAGCTTTCCAAAAATCGCCCATGAAGTGAGAAACGAGAAAAAAAGACGTTGAGCCAGAATAAATGAAGGCCACTGTCTTCAGTGGTTTTCGCATATGCGGTGTCTCAAATCACCCGACCAACCGCTTCTGCGCTCCTTCCTTCCGCAGGTGCGGTCCCACATTTGCGGATCCTGACCACATCTGCGATCCCAGCTTCCTCACCAATATCCGCATCTGCGGTCTCCCTTCTCGCATTTCCGGGGCCGCTTTTGCGGTCCCATTTCCGCAGAAGCGAAAATACCAGCAACCAGCAACACCAGCCTTCCTAAAATTCCTTTTTTGATCTATTAATCACCTGGAATCCACCCGAGGCCCCCAGGACCCCAACCAAATATACCAACCAATCCCAAAACACATTACGGACTTGCTCTAGGCCTCATATCATAACAAACGACGCCAAAATCACGAATTACACCACAATTCAAGATTTATGAACATTGAACTTTCCAACTTCTACTTCCGATGCTTAAACCCATCAAATCCCGTCCGATTGACCTCAAATTTTACACACAGGTCATAATTGACATTACAGACCTACTCCCACTTTCAGAATTGGTTTTCGACCCCAATATCAAAAATTTAACTCCCGAGTCAAACTATTCAAACCTTTAAATTTCTACCTTTAGCCAAATGGCTTCAAAATGGTCTACGGATCTCCGAATTCACTTCGGATCGCGCCCCCAACTCCAGAATCATTATACGGAGCTATTCATAGTCTCGGAATCCCAAACGGACATAGATAACACTGAAATGCACTCCAAGACAAAGTTATGAAATTTCTTCTAATATGCTAACTTCCACAATAGATGCCAAAATGCTCCCGGGTTATCCAAAACTCGCACCAGGCATACGCCCAAGTCCGAAATCATCATACAAATCTGCTGGAACATTCAGATCCCGATTCCGAGGTTGTTTATCAAAATTCAAATCCTAGTTCATTCTTTCAACTTTAAGCTTCCGAAATGAGAATTCTCTCCCCAAATCAACTCTAGACTTCTTGAAATTCAATTCCGACCACGCGTACAAGTCATAATACCTGAAATGAAGCTGTTCATGGCCTCCGACTGCTGAACGGAGCTCTAGTACTCAAAAAGACCGGTCGGGTCATTACATTCTCTCCCACTTAAACATACATTCGTCCTCGAACGTGCTGAGAACTGTACTGGAGTAGTCTGAAATCAATATTTAGCCCCTTATGCAGCTTCCCCTGCTACCAAAACTTAGTTGAGCACATAAGCCCGATAAATTCTAAAATTGTTCCTTTTTATTCAAGCAAATAAGCCTTAGAGCCCGATTCCAACATCCAGAATCCTATGCTAGGCCTGTTTCCAACATAATTCGCCACATCAATCACTAGACGTTGTACTCAAACATAACGGCATCACTTTGCTGAATTCTTACTTTGCAACACGAAATCCACAGGGCCACGATAATATTCTCTGATCAACTTAGCCAAAATCCTACTGATCCGATGCTCCCACTGCACCCCATGACATATACAGGTCTTACCCCAACCTTTACCATACCGCCACGATGGAAGAGATGTATTGACATTCATAATCAATCGCCGAGTCAACAAAACATTAGGTCTACACTTTTGATAGGCCTTTACCTCATTATGAACCCAATAATGGTCTTATTTCCGTAATATACCTCGTTTAGCTGGATTGCACAGAATCCTAGATCAATGGATCTCGTCTCATCTGATACAACTGCTTGGGAAATAAGCCACCAATCCGAATACAACACAAACAGGAAATCAAATTCTGGAAGGAATTATCTAAACCCCGCACTAATACGAACTTTTCTTAGAAAGATAGGAAGTGAAACACATAAAGGAATAGCACATAGAAAACTAGACTCGACATCACACTATTACGGTGTGCAACTCGATCCAAATAACATACCCATGGCGGCGTGGCACCCGATCCATAAATAGATCTCACAGAAGGAGATTGCACTTTGAGCTAAATCTGCTCACTACAACAAAACATCGAACTTCGATCGCAAGCACATTAAGTGCATAATACCATCCCTGAGGAAACACATAGCGCTATAGGCTACGAAACTCAAGCACAACTGAGGTGCGATATACAACATAAATCTCAAAGCCATCCTGCTCATAACACATCATTTCTACGCAGACTCTCAACACATAAGCAATTTTCTCAAGCCGTCTCACAACTCAACATCATTACTTGGAATAAACGATGACAAATTATCACCCTGACCGTTCCTCCATAGGGAACACTCGCTGAAACGAACACAACTTGCCTGATATAAAGCCTTGTTTTCATATGTAAATAAATACATCGATCTCAAGTGGATTTTTGACTGTACCAACTTGGCGAATAACCTTTCAAAGGTTCATAGTAACTCTCTTTTCCTCATGACACATAAGAACAACCGTCATAACTAGAGCAACCTCCCCAGTTCATGACCCAATAATCAAGGTGCCCTCCAAGCATAGTTTCTCAAATAAATGTTATTACCACAATCCTCATACTTGCTTAAGTCTTTAGTCAATCAAGAGAATACATGCCACACTTACACAATCTTCCCGTGGGACATGCTCCCACAATCTTCTGAAATAAATATCGAATCTTCTCATTCCAACAATCGGTCGCACCGACGCTGAAAAACGATCAAGAATCCTTAACCAGGATACAAGGCCTTTTTCACAAAACATCGATTTTAGGTGACTCTGAAGCCAATACCAATTTACTTTAATAATTCAACCCTTTCCTTGCTCATCTGAGCCTGTGACATCGTAATCACTACCAAGCTGTAATCTTGATCCTCACTTCAAATTCCATACCTCTCAACGTGCCGATATACGATAGACATAATTTCCATCACAACCTTGGGACCACTAATAAACTAACACTTCATCATATAAAATTTTTCATTTAACTCAGTTTAGGAGAATCATAGCAACACCTAGGTAACTTCCCATAACCGTAGGATATGCAAATCTGTAAGTAGTGGTCCAAGCCACCATAACCCCTTCCGAAATCTGCTTCCACACAACGAGCCTTAGAAATAGAAGGCTTCTGAATAACATCAATTACGATGGCTGACAAGCCTGATACGCACCGTCACAAATCACACACACAACCTGATCACACTGAATGAACTAATCACAGATCCCAACATGCCAAATTCAACTATGGCTAATCAATCCCTTTCCTTCCAATTTATCCTTTTGTTCTTTGAAATAATACTAACTCTCTTCAGCACATAACATATTCCATCTACACTCATCCCGAGTGACCTTGAACCATAAGACCATGTTGTCTCAACTCCTACGAACCATTTCATACTTCCCAAATGCTATATCACAAGCCAACCATCAAGGAACATTCTATGCCACTCCTCATAAGCATTCTTTCCAAGCTTGATCCTTAATTGTACCTATAAACTCGATATCATTAGGCACCACACTTTACCTCTTGAATTCGCTAGGATCGTTACTGAGAGCCACCCGCTCTGACTTGATCCCGAATATAATCGGCTATATAAATCTCGTAACACAGGAATACCCACTCGACGAGGCATCTAGAAAAATTACTCCCTTTTAAACCCGCTTCCATACAAGGCATAAATCCGAATTCTTTCCCATGTTCGAATATGAGCCCATAAGGCCAACCATAGCACATCTTTAACAATTCCTCTGCTCAAATTACTACTTATGATATTTTTTCGTAGCTGAGATGACCCCTCAGTATGCTATTAACAAGAAACTTCGCGAGTAGCTAATCATGCAACCCAAATCATAAGCGGTGGGACTCTCCCACTTAGCTTAAAGTCATTATTACATAACTCTAGATTTCACCGTTATTCTAAATTTCTATTGACATAACCTTGCGCAATCATCTGCCGCAAATTCTCGGAATTCTCATGTAAATCCCTATCTCTAATATTCTGAATCATCATCCACCATCGCACCAACAATCGATGGCATTATCGATATCTCACCGTAGAAACTCAATTTGATACTCTAAATCATTAGCACCATTCACACAATAATTCCCTGTGCAGCATATCCACTAGAACTCTTCGCAGAAGCCTCGCCAACCGCACGACTGCTAACCTGCTCACCGGAATACCCCACCTCTCGAAATCACTCCCCGACATCTTCGAACGATGCTTCATGGGGTACCATCACTACTACATCAATAACCCATCCTGAGTTCAAGCTCACTCTCCAGCTGCACGAGTCCATTCACCCCTCGTGGACACCCATTAAATGTGCGACAACATCCTTTCACTTCAAGGTCATGCTACATCTTTCTTCACTTCAAGCAACTCCTTTCCGTCATATACAACCTCTTGCCGCATAACAACACAATGCTTCGAATTAATTACCGTTTTCCATTGGGCGTCGCTAAAATCCCCACTTCAATTTAGATTCAAAAATGCCAATACCCAAGCACCAATATTCTCAAGTCTTTCCAGACTCCCCTAATGTGCATAGTTTTCTCCTTACGAAGCCCTACGTAGCTTTACCGCTCTCCCACTTTGGGCAAACTCACTTCTTCAATCAACTGCTCGGCCTGTGCTTTCTCAGCCGGACCCTTTAGAAGTTTAAAACTCCGCCTAACACTTTCCACATGTCTTTTTCATCTCTTGTTGCTCAGTTATTACCTTAGTAAAATTCATCTTTGTAGAACTTAAGCCCACCAATTGCTACTGGCTTAAACTCTTTTGAAGGTCATCTTTATCGAACCGTCAACATTTGAAACATTGATTAAATCCTAAACCACTGCATCCCGCGATATTTGACAGTTGCATCTTCAATAGTATTTCACAATATCCCGCCATAAAGCAAATCATAGCAAATTAAAACATCATCAAACTTAATATGTCCAATTAGGACAACCGTACCCCAATAAAGAAGAGAACTCCTTCACGCTTTCCATTATCACATTTCATTACTTCCACTAGTCCACATCTGACTATCCTTAGTTCACCTGACCATCCCCTGCCGGGGATAAAATATTGAATCCCTTTGATTACGCACTGAGTAAACCTCCCTTCAATTCATTCACTGCCCCGACACATGGGCAAACACCCTACCATCACAACAACACTGCAGAAATAATCGCTCCTGAGCATCATGGCAACCTATGCCTAGCCTCAAGGCTCTCAGAAGACCTGTTATAGAGCTAAAACAATGGAATATCCCTAAATAATGTGACTATGATAGTCCAATCAACTATACCGGGTGAATCATCCCGCACCACAATTGTAGTGCCATTACAATCCTTCAAATTTTGATTTATAACAAGCGCTCGCGTCGCGGAAGATTGAGTGGCAAGGAATCAAGGGCATAAGTCTCAAAGGAATCAAACCGCACGATAAGGAAATCAAGAAGGGAAGTACTCTTAATAGTCCAGTAGCCTCCCGAGGATAAGTACAGACGTCTCTGTACCGATCCACGAGACTCTACTAGACTTGCTCATGACTCGTGAGACCGACGAGAACCTAGTGCTCTGATACCATGTTGTCATAATCCAAAATCCACTAAGGGTCGTGGTGGCGCCGGACACCTCTCTCAGGCCAGCTAACTAACTCATCAAATAAATTCTTCTTTTAATACTTTTTAAAATCTAAGGTTTTTCCTTCCATTTTTATAAATAAAATTTCACATCTTGAATTCAAATTTAATAATAATAACGATTAGAACAAATCCGTTGACAACCATCCCAGAAACCTAGTGTCACAAGTACATGAGCAACTACTGATAAAAGAAATAAAATACAACATCCGCCCGGAATATAGTGGGCGGAAAGTAAATACAGTACATTGGAAGGAACTACTCTAGCTGCGGTCACCTCAATGATGCAGCTAACCTATTCCCAGCGTCATCCATGCCGCTACACCCAATAGGCTGCTAGAGGTGTATATATGCCTGTGCAACAAAAATGCACAGAAGTGTAGTATGAGTACGTAATCAACGTGTACTCAGTGATTATCCCGCCTAATCCCAAAGAGGTAGAGACGAGATGGTCAACTCTGATACACTTTAATGGTCCAATGATCATTCATCCTTAATACACATATTAAACCGTGGATTTATTCTTTATAGACATGATTCTAATCCAAATAGAGGAAACGAATAAACACGTAGTTCTTTCATATGAAAAGAATTCCCGAATGTCTCTTTAAATCATAATCCAAATATATTC
Organism: Nicotiana glauca; assembly: GCA_026770625.1. NCBI lineage: Eukaryota > Viridiplantae > Streptophyta > Magnoliopsida > Solanales > Solanaceae > Nicotiana > Nicotiana glauca. Next base: position 74,289 of record MU684041.1, read on the forward strand.
AAGCAACAAAAGGGCAATAATAACCTAATTAAGTTCAGGCATCAACACAGGCATGCGCAAATCATACCGAGGTGACAGCCCGATCCAACAAAAATAAATGTGCACTTGCCGAGGGTCGACGGCGCGCCTATAGATACATCTATTAATCTGCCGAGGCATTCAGCCCGTTCCAAAATAAACACACACAGACAGATAAACAGTCAGGAAATCAACATGCAGCAAATATCCAAGAAAGGTGAATTCTCTTTATTAATTTGGGAAAAACGAAGCTTAAGTCTTTTAGAAAATCCAATTATTAATTTAATGTGATTTAAGCAATCTAAGCCATCAATGATCCCACAATTAATCCACATATAACATGCTTTTTGGGTCCTAAACTACCCGAACAATAGCCTAATAGAAGCTACGCACGGACTCCCGTCACCTCGTGCGCGCATAGCCCCCACAACTAGGAGCACATAATCAATTTAACTCACATATGGGGTAATTTCCCCCTCACAAAATTAGAAAGGAGACTCACCTCGCTCCGAAGACTCGCAACCGGCATTCTACATCCTTCCGAAGGCTTGAACCAAAGCACAACGCCACGAAACTAGCCAATGATCATACAAATCCATTAATATATGCTCAACTATACCTTACAGCTCAATTTATAACAATTCCTAGCCCCGAATGAAAAGTTGACCAAAATGCCCTAGCGCCCACGTGCCCGGAATCCGAAATTTCTCGAAGATAAAGATTACCCATAACCTTGGGAACTCAAATATAAAAATTTTCCTAATTACATGCTCAAAATCGTGGCTAAAATCTAAGATTTATAATTTTCTAGGTTTTCAACCAAAACCCCAATATTTACTCTAATTTTCATACTTAAATCCATATTTAATTGATGTATTTAACTCAAATGTAATGGGGATAACTTACCTTAACATAGATGACGAAACCATTCTTTGAAGCTCTCCAAAAATTGCCCCATGAAGTGAGAAATGAGCAAAAATGACATTGAGCCCGAATAAATGAAGGCCACTGTCTTCAGTGGTTTTCGCATATGCGGAAATATAACCGCCTATGTGGTTCCACTTTTGCGGATTTCCAGGCCGCTTCTGCGGTCTCTCAAATCACCCGACCATCCGATTCTGCGGAACAAAGTTCGCTTTTGCGGTTCTTGGCCCAAACGTCCACTTTCGCTTCTGCGCTCCTTTCTTCCGCAGGTGCGGTCCCGTACTTGTGGCTCCCTGACCGCATCTGCGGTCCCAGCTTCCTCACCATTATCCGCATCTGTGGTCTCCCTTCTCACTTTTACGGGGCTGATTCTGCGATCCCATTTCTGCAGAAGCGAAAATACCAGCAACCAGCAACACCAGCCTTCCTAAAATTCCATTTTTGATCCGTTAACCATATGGAATCCACCCAAGGCCCCCGGGACCCCAATCAAACATACCAACCATTCCCAAAACACATTACGGACTTTCTCAAGGCCTCAAATCATAACAAAAAAATGCCAAAATAACGAAATACACCACGATTCAAGTATTATGAACTTTGAACTTTCCAACATCTACTTCCGATGCATAAACCCATCAAATCCCGTCCGATTGACCTCAAATTTTACACACATGTCATAATTGACATTACGGACCTACTCCACTTTTTGAATTGGATTTTGACCCTAATATCAAAAAGTCAACTCCCAGTTAAAATTCTTCAAACCTTCAAATTTCTATCTTTAGCCAAATGACTTCAAAATGGTCTACGGACCTTCGAATTCACTTCCGATCGCTCCCCCAACTCCAGAATCACTATACGGAGCTATTCAAAGTCTCGGAATCCCAAACGGACATCGATTACATTGAAATGCACTCCAAGCCAAACTTATGAAATTTCTTCTAATATGCTAACTTCCACAATAGATGCCAAAAGGCTCCCGAGTTATCCAAAACCCACACCAGGCATACGCCCTAGTCCGAAATCATCATATGAACCTGCTGGAACCTTCAGATCCCGATTCCAATGTCGTTTACTCAAAATTCAAATTCTAGTTCATTCTTTCAACTTTAAGCTTCCGAAATGAGATTCCTTTCCCAAATCAACTCTGGACTTCTTGAATTCAATTCCGACCACGCGTACAAGTCATAAAACCCAAAATGAATCTGTTCATGGCCTTCGACTGCTGAATGGAGCACTAGTACTCAAAATGACCGGTCGGGTCGTTACAGATGTTGTATATAGAAGTGAGAGCATGTATTACCTAATTTTATTAAATAATAAATATATGTATAAACATAAATCTTGTATTCATTTGTTAGATACAAAATATCGAGTTCTAATAAATCTTTAAATAAATATTCTAACGTTAAAAGTTTTCAAGTGGTATTAGCTCGATATTTTTGCTACAAAAATTTTGCATTAGATTTTACGATATTATTCGGAAGGATTCTCTTGTATACTAATTGTATAATACAAAAAAAAATCAGGAGATTGCTAGGATCTCTGTTTTATAAGGCAGAATTGGAACAGTTCGGGGCTCCCCCCAAGACGGAGCACTCCTAAAACGCCTCGGGGCTTATGTACGGGGCTTAGTTCCGTGAGGCTTGTGCCTCGACCGTCAGGGCTTACGCCCCGAACACGACCAATGCCCAGCCTACTGGCTCGCCTAATAGAACTTTATGCAATTGACTATAACTAACCTTGTAAGTGCATAAATTTTCTTAATAAATCGTTGACTATTCAAAATTACTTTTTTCTTAATCATAAATCGTTAAGTTGAGAGTATTTTATGTCATAATTAAAATAAAAATGATTGCATGTTATCCGCTAAGACTACTATGATAGTAAATTTTTAATAAATCTTTCATTTAAAAAATATTTATTTATTAACTTTTATTATCTCTTTATTATATAATAGTCCATAATTGTTTTATAATTATTTTCCTAAATATTATTTTTTTTCATGTTTACGTGATGCAATACTTATTAATTTAATAGCTTAGTATTAGATATTAACTATTTACGAATAATTACTTATCATGTTATTGTACGGTGAATCATGTGTCACTTTATTAACTTGTTGAAAATTAAAAATAAATAATGCTAGAGAATTATATTTAAATTGCAAATAATGTTGTTATATAAATTCTCTTTCAAATAGAAAGCATATCAAATAAAAGGAGTATTTTATAAAAAATTAAATTATAATATCGAAATTCTTTCAAGATTCATTACTCCTTAAGAGATACGTATAAAACTTCATATGGAATACATTACTTTTGATGTTTGAGTTGTAATGACGTTACAGCTAATCTGCATATTATGATATATGTCATACTTTTAGTATTATTCATGGTTGAATTATAATTTATAAATATTGTAAATAGATTATTTAATATAATTTTTGATTTTAATGTAATTTTTATAATTATTTTTTATTTTATACTATCTTAAAATTCTTGCAATTAGTAAAATTTAAAGATCCATGGTACTTACGTCTGTGACGACCCAAAGGGTCATCACTTGTCTCCTTACTCATTTTGTGCTTTTGAGGCCTTGAAAACCTCACTTAGAGATTGCCTCGATTTGCGTGTGCAGACCAGGCGCGTAATCGGAAAGCATAAAAATGAATTCAGTGTGAAAAATGCTAAATTTTGATATTAAAATGAATAAATTTGACTTCGGTCAATATTTTGGGTAAGCGCACCCGGACTCGTTATTTGACGGTGCCGAAGGGTCCGTAGGAAAATATGGGACTTGGGCATGTGCCCAGAATCGAATTCTGAAGTCCCAAGCCCGAGAAAAATGAATTTTTGTGTGAAATTATTTTTTGGGAATAAATAAGGAAATTCGAAATGAAATCTGATTAGAAAATGATGGTATCGGGCTCGTAATGTTTCTTGTGCCTTGTACGAGTCTTCTATATGGTTTAAGCACTTCCAATAAAATATGGTTGAAAACGGACGTCGTTTGACGTGTTTCGGACTTAAAAATGGAAATTTGATGTTTATGAAAATTTTGAAGAAATCATGGATTTTGAGGCTTAATTCAATGTATACAACATTATTTTGGCGATTTGATCACGCGAGTAAGTCCATATGATGTTTTTGAGGTTGTGTGCATGTTTGGTTTAGATCTCGAGGACTCGGGTGAGTATTGGATAGGTGTCGTAGTGCATTTTCAACCTTGGAAACTATTGATACCCAATTTTTCCCTATGTATTTTTCATACCCAAAATACTTCCAAAATAGCATATTTGTGCATATATAAGCACACCCATGAGTGTTGATATTTTTTCAACCAATTTATTGCCTATTTTTATACCATAAAATCCAAAAATTATTCCCAAAAATTGTCATTTTGGTAAACAATTTATTGTATTCACATATTTACATCAAAACATAGCTAACATGATTTTTGCATATTTTTACAAATTCGTTTGGTATTTTAAAAACTAAATTGCATGTAATTGCAATACTAGCCTCTTTAAAGACTCTATTGTAATTATATTTATAAAATTAACTCCAGTATTTTTAATTTAATAACTATGTATCATTAATCATTTTATCACATTTGATTTATTTCCAGGAATCATTTGCTATTTTTATAAATTAAAATAAGGGAAAAGTGGCTATTTAAGAGTTAGCCCTTTGCATTTCAATTTTTAGCCCGAAATTAACCTCAATCTTAAGCCCAAATCAGACCCAAAATTCCCTACCCAATTTCTTAATTAACCCGAAACACGGCCCGTTTATTTTTAACCGCCCGGCACCCTTTTGATCTAGGCCGTTGATCAAAATGATCAACGGCCACATTTCATCCTTACCATTTTAATTCCCAAACGACCCTAACCTAATCCCCATTCTCCTAATCTGCCGCCTTTGGTTCCTCTCATCTCTCACGAACCCTCTCAACCTCTGAAACCTTAGTATCCACCTACCTCCACAATCCATGGCTAATCTAGCCATGAACAACCTCTACCCACCATCTCCTGCTCTCACACGCTTGCTCATTGAATATTCGAGGCTAGACCTCGAAAGTCTTCATCCAGACCCTAGCCGGTTCAAGTTTCTTTGGCTGTTTCCAGCTTTGCTCCGGCATATCTCAGCCTCTCGAGCCTGGATTCGACATTGCTAGCTTAGAACCATTCTCGAGACTTCCAAGCATTCTCGTCCTTTTGGGTTCTCTGAAACCCTAGCCTAATCGAGGTTCATTTTCCACTTATTCGTCTAGGTCTATGTTGTGTGTGCCATTTTAGAGTTTTTCCCCAATTTTCCCTTTTCAAAACTATTCGAATCCTGTTTTTAGGGTTTTCTGAAAATAGTTTCTAAATGTTTCTGATTCTTTTACTCTTTTTATTTGTGTTCATGCTCATTGTTTTATTCCTTGTTATGTTCAAGACTACTCTTGTGTTTCTTACTGGATCCTTTTACCTCTTTTGTTCACATATTATATTGACTCGCTTTTGCTTATGTGTTTAAGCTCTTGCTTTGATTTTGTTTCTGAGTTTTGTTGATCATGCTCTTGCCTACCCTCGACTTAAAACTCGTAATTTCCTCTTACTTCTGTTTGTGCATATCTCCCTATCTCTGTGACTTTGAACGATTTCCTCACCTCCGACTCCATATGAAACCCTGAGATTTGGGGGGTTTTCTTTTCTTTGAAGTGAAAGACACTAGGATTTCACTCTGAAACCCTAGGTTTACAGACTCATGACGAGCCTATAATCGAACTTGTGAACTTATTTGCCTGTGATTATGGAAAAAACTCTCATTGTTCTTCTTTGTTTTGAACTGCATGCTTATATATAAGCTTCCCTTTCAAAGTTTTATTTTTGAAATTCCTTTAATCAGGCTGAGAATTTCGTCACTAATTTCTCTTAATTGAACCTCTTTTACCTTACTGATGTTTTCCTTAAATAGTTGATCTTGTATCTTCTGTGATTTTGTACCAACATTTGAATTATTTACTTTCTTAATTATCTCACTCTCTTTGGGATTTACAACTGGAGCCGAGATCCTTTGACCGATTTTTAAACTTATACCTTATTCTTACTATTGTGCCCTCTTTCCTTAAATATCCAATTGTGTATGTGACCTTATTTGTGCACCGTATGGTCTCTTTACCTTAATTTAGCCTTAGTAAATTGATTCTCTCTTCCTTCTTAGTCATCTGAACTAGACCCTTAATTAAAGGAGTCTGTCTACCCTATTTGATACTAATTTGATTAGTTTCTATGTTTATACCTTTGTGCCTGCCTCACCTGCTTTCAAAATTATATAAAGGGCTCAGCCCTCCCCATTTCAAAAAAAAGAAGAGTAACAACGAGTAAGTAACAATCAAGCAATAATAGGCAATCTGCTTTCTACTCCCTTCTTCTCTCGAATACATAGACCATTTCTATGTACTTCTCCTCTTTGCTTTCTGAAATACAATTTAAGCTCTCCTTGAATCTTCAAGTGTTCTGCTGAAAACCTGAGTTGTTTCTGCTGCTTGCTTGTTGTGGTTACTCTACTATTCTCTTACTTTGCAACTGGTATGTCCATCTTAGTTTAAATATTGCTCCTCCACTATGTCTTTCACATCCTAGTTCTGTTATGCTTTCCTTTACTTTTTTGTTCTGCAACTTTGTCATTATAGTTCCTATGTGAATTCCCTTACCCCTTACCCTCTGTATGTGAGTCATGGTTCAGGGCATTACAACATTCTAATATTGCTGTCTATGATTTTGAATTGGGTTCTTTGGATCCCTAACTCAATCAATTCCCACTCCTTTTCTCCTTTTATATGTCTGAGCCTTGGACTTGGATCTGATAGTGTCCTAATCACTGTCCAGACCTTGGTATGACCTTCAAGGGTCTACTCCTAACTTGTTTAATCAAACAAGTGGTCAGGGGTGTGCCAGCCTACCTAGTGGCTAGGTATGACCACCATTTGTCATGGCTCCCTAATCCCCCTTTCCTTTTGCACTTACTCTTAGCTATAAGTTCTACCGCTCTCTTGCAAGCCATGCTTTGAGACCCCTGAGCTCCCTCTGAACTTGGATGCTTGAGAGTTGGCTCTTCCGTACCGCACTATTCTAATTCTAATGGTATCCTGGGTGTAAGCAATGCCTGGAATCCCTGAGATTCGTTGGAACTTTGAAACACCTTGGATAAAGAGAAGGCTTGGAAATCTGGATCCCAGAATTGGTTAAATACATGTTATTGGATAATAAGGTTGAATTAGGCTTCTCAGATCTAGATGTTGACTTTTGATATATTTTCTATATTTTTCTGGCATTGTAATAACTTGTATGAAACTCGGGAGTATAGTAAAAGGGTGTGGGATGGGTCTTTACTTTCTTGCATCAAAGGGTAGAAATCATGATTTAGGATTTTACTTTTAATCAAACCAGAAATCCTGCCTATAGGGTCCTTTAATACTGATTCAATCACATAGAGACTATGCCTACAGGATTCAACGCTTAGCTTTACTGCAAATCACCTAGAAAGCATGTCTATAGGATTTAACACTCATTTTTTGTAATTACGCATCTAGAGATCCTGCCAATATGAGTTTAAACTTTCTGAAAAAATTTATTTATAGATATCATACCTACAGGATATGCATATTAATTAGGCAAACTTTAGGATTAACAAGTTCTGAAAATCAATAATATAGATATCATACTTATAGGATTTTGCATCAAACTCGCTTGGCCCGTTCAAAGCAGTAATAACTGGTTAACTGGTTCTTAAACGCCTAATTCAGTAATGTTTTTCAAAAACATTAACTTTTAATTAAACTCTCTTCAATCAGTGTACATTTGTCCTGAAATGTCGAGTTCTTCAAATTTGCATATCTTTTTCTGAAATGGCTTCTCTAATGTTCTGCCTAAACATATTTTTTCAACTCGATTCCTGAACTCATTGTTTAAATCAGTTCTGCAGCTCACTCTTTTTAGATAGTTATGTCTCTTCTGAATTTTTTTTAACAATTACTCATTTTTGTATGTATAATTGGTCGGTCCGCTGATCCTTTTTTAAATTCATTTCTAAACACGTTTCTAAGTCTGTAGCCTGTCTTTTCTTTCCAAACTGTTCTGCATTAGTTATCTCCTAAAATCAGTTCCTTCCTAAAAAACTCGCGTTAAATGCCTTGATCTCTGACAATTGTATCTGGGTTGTCTAATGCGGACTTTCTGTCTAAATATATGTGTTGAACCAGTTCGCTCGCTGGTTAATTTTAATCTAGGACCAAATTAGTGTTTACCATGGCATGCTAAACTATATGATTGTCTGATTTAAGGGGTTTATTTGAGCCTTGCTTATCTGTTTGTTCTTCCTCCTATTTGGTATTTGTTTTGAATGAAGAAACTACAATTTTATCCTTTAAACTCCGTAAAGGCCCCCATCCCTTTCTTCCCTTTTAGGAATAGAAGTCCTAATACCCTGGGACTGATAGGTTGGGATGAGTACTAGCAAGCAATAAGTAAACAAGACTAAATGCACTTTAATACCTTAACGGGATGGGAAGGATAGAATATGGATATGATGACCGGTGCGCTAATATCACGTGAGACCCCCCTTCTGAGGAGTGTACGCCGAGTATTGCATTGATGTGATCCATATTATGTATAAACCTAGGACCCCTTTTCTTTTCTTTTACTTACAGTGTTTTCTCCTAATTATGTTTCCATTAATTAATTCCTTTTTTTTTCTAAAAATTGTCCATCCCTTTCTTCCTTTTTAAAGTTAAACTTATTTGTAATTATTATGTGCAAACTTTATTTCTTTCTTCTACCTTCTTAAAATCACAATTATAGCATGGCCGGGAACCACACTAGTGGATCTTGAGGGGTGCCTAACACCTTCCCCTCGAGATAATTTCAATCCCTTACCCAAAACTCTGGTCTGCATCTTTAATTCTTCTAAAAGTGTCATAATGCACTATAATCATTAGGTGGCGACTCTCCAAACTCCAAAAACCCAATTCCTAAACGGGATAAGAGTTGTCTTCCCGAATGTCGTGAACCCAATTCTGCTTTTAAGGAAAAAGGGGGCGTCAACAGCATGGCGACTCTGCTGGGGATTCTTTAGGATTTTACCATTGCATGCTATATGTGACTTTACCGCTTTCTTTATTACTTTTATCTAATGCCTTTATTCGAAACTGTCTTGTCGTTTGTTTCTTTTTCTTTAACACTTTCATTTACCGCTTTCCATCAATACCGTTCTAATTTTGAGCAATTATTGTAAACATTTATTTTATGAACATGGAAATACATGTCAACTTGTTTCATTCTTTTAAACTGCATCTTCAACATCATATTCCACTCGTTCCAAACAAATACCATAGCAACGCCTATAATGAGTGGTTGCGCCCTTCTAATATTATCACCCTTTAAATTTGGCAAAGACGTATTTGCAGTAAAACCAGTCGATCAACGGTGCAATCGACGGTTCCGTGCCTTTCCCTCTTGAGTTGTCCGTTCTAGGGTACCTATCTAAAACCCCAATAGAAACCTTACTCCATTTAAACTGTACATGCATCATGGTCAAACCTAGCCGAGTTAGGTATGTTGTCCATATAATGACTCATTAAGAGAGCCTTGTCCAAAGTCCACCAGGTTTCCTTGAAACCCAAACAGACACCTCCATGTTCTACGCATTTATATGGAGAACTTAAGTGCTTGCTATGCTAATTATTGTTTTAAATAGGTGAGTCTGGTGGGGGTAAGGGCCTAACACTTTGTTTTGCAGAAATGAGGCTTGAAGTCCCCAGATTTGGCATGGTAACCAACATTCCCCCAAGGCTGCTGAATTGGTGGAAAGACTTCCACTCCAGTGATCAGACGCTCGTCAGCAAATACTTAGGGAATTTGCCTTCACTTCTAACCTGACGACAAAATCATAGAGGCTGCAAAGGAAATGCAGGGGGACATCTGGCCCAAGCTTATTTGCTACTAGGACTACGCGAGCTGGTGAAATTGTTCGAGGGAGACAAAGATGCTGAATCTGGGGAAGGTCCTTCTAGGACCAAGTAGTTAAGAGTCTTTTTATTGCTAATGTAATAAGGCCAATAGCCACTAGTGATATTTTACTTTCTGTTATTTAGTGTCATTTTGGATTCGACTTATTTTTATCAATAAAATGAGGCATTTAGCATTATAAGTTCTCCAAAACTATTTGTCGCTAGGCCTACCTCGGGCACAACAAGGCACCCAATTCAGGACACGATTTATATTCTTGCACTATGTGTTTAAATATCGCAACGTTTTCTCCTCGTAATCTTTACTAACTTGTTACCTTTTTGTTTTTACCTTTTGATTTATTCCCCTTCCCCAAAGGTTAGTTCGTGCATTCTGGCACCATCCGCATACTCCACAAGATCCAAGGGCCCTCCACCTCCTCCTCCTCTAAAACCTGTCCGAAACAAGAACAAAGGTAAAATGGGAGATACAAATGCCAGAAAGGAGATTGAGATTCCTCAAGGTATCTCGGTTGCTAAGGAAGCTGCTATGCAATTGGAGCAAAAGCTGTTGAAATTTCGAGAAGAACTGGATCAGGTTCAGAATTTGGCGAACCTATCATTTTCCCTCACCGCTCCTGATATCAACACCCAGAATCCCGCACCTCCAAAAAATACCCCACAACCACAGATACAACCTACTCACTGCAACACATGCCACACTCCAAATAACACTCCATTACTCATGCCTGAGCCACTGAACACCACCAATGACCATCTCCACAACACTCATATTTTTGTGGATAATGTACCCCACTACACCCAACCAATCTCAAATGCACCTAAGTCTGAGGACAAGGACTCCCTTATCAGGAACTTAGCAGCAGAACTCAAGAAATTGACCAGCCGAGTTCAGGGTGTGGAAGGTAACAAAGGTATCGAAGGGTTAAATTATGAGGACCTCTGCATTTAGCCAGATGTTGAATTTTTGGAAGGGTACAAACCTCCCAAGTTCAAAATGTTTGATGGAATAGGAGATCCCATAGTCCACCTGAGAACCTAGTGCGATAAGCTAGTTGGGGTTGGAAGAGGTGAGAAGATTGGAGCCTGAAGAGAGATACACTATCTTGGTACATCAATCAGGACCACAAGAAATGGACAAGTTGGATAGGTATGGCATCGGACTTCATGGATAGATTCCGATTCAATACAGAGAATGCACCGGATGTATTCTATAAACAGAACTTGAAGAAGAAGCCCACCGAAACATTCTGCGAGTATGCTAGTTATTGGAGGTCAGAAGCTGCAAAGGTCAGGCCGGCCCTAGAATAGGAAAAAATGAATAGATTCTTCGTCCTGGCTCAGGATCCCTAATATTACTAGAGGTTGATGTTGATCGAGGGTCAGAAGTTCTCCGATATCATCAAACTTAGAGAAAGAATCGAAGAGGGCATTAAGAATGGTATGGTTACAAATCTTGAAGCCCTACAAGCCACCAATAAGGCTTTGCAGACTGGTGGAACATCCAAAAAGAAGGATATAAGTGTCGTGATGGTCTCACAGGGAGCCAAATCACCACCAAAATACCACACTTATCCATCACCTCCACTTACATATCAACCCATCCTGAATATCCAAGCACCCACACCCTCCTATCCACCTCCCGTTTACCAATCCTCTCCACCTCTCATATATCAACCTACCTCACATAGGTACTCTCAGCCAGCACATGTTTACCAAGCTTATAACGCTCAACCCTCTCACTACCAATCACCATCCACCCATCAAAATTTTCCAAGACCCAGGCCAAATTTTGACTGCAAACCTCCCAGACAATACACGGCGATCGCTGAGCCAATTGACCAGCTATATGAAAGACTTAAAGCTGCTGGTTACGTTACTCCTATCCCAGCCAAAGCTCCAGAAAATCCCTCCCAGTGGGTCAACCCCAACAAGACCTGTGCATTTCACTCCGGCATGAAGGGACACACCTTTGATGAGTGTCGTTCATTGAAAGACAAGATTCAGACCCTGATCGACAATAAGGTCATTGTGGAAAAGGAGCCTGCTCCTAATGTTCATAATAACCCCCTGCCTGACCACAAAGGTGGAGATATCCATATGATCGAGATCGAGGTTGATTGGGACCCTAAAGGGTCGATAGGTTTAATTGCGGAAGGGGATGAACCAAAGAAACTAGTGGTTACCCTTAACCCAATTATTGTGCAGAATCATCCCTCCAAGGACGACGAAGTAAATATGTCTATACCTCTCAAATTTGAAGTGCCTCCATCTGCAAAGGCTCCTGGACTAATCGAGGTTGAGTTTGGAGTTCCAAAGGCACCTGCACCCTTTGAAGTTGCTATGTTACCACCAAGGGTGCCCATTCCCGTGGCAATGACTGACGTAACACCATTCCACTCAAATGTCATACCATGGGATTACACTGCCGAAGCCAGGAGGAAAGGAAAGACCAAGACAGGAGAAATAATTATTGCACAAGGAATGACTAGAACAGGAAGGGTGTACACTCCAGAGCACCTAGCTGAGTCCAATAACCAAGCCCCGGGACGACCTATTGAAATAGGACCTGGCGATCTTTGGAGGAAGTACAGGCTAAGGAGTACTCGGTCGCTGAACAATTGAACAAAACACCAGCATAGATCTATATCCTAGCTCTTCTATAGACTTCTGATGCTCACAAGAATTCCTTAATAAAGATACTGAGCGAAGCCTATGTGCCCAGCAATATAACCGGGGGTGAAATGGCGAATATGGTGGGTAAAGTGTTGGAGAGCCATAAAATAACCTTCCACGAAGATGAGTTATCGCCATAGGGTTTGAGCCACAACAAAGCACTGCACATCACCGTGCAATGTGAAGATTATTTCATCAGTAGAGTCCTGATTGATGGAGGATCAATCCTCAACATCTGTCCGCTGATAACTCTCAGAACCTTGGGAAAAAGCCTGCACGAGATCAAAGACTGGGCAATCAATGTCAAAGCCTTCGATGGGTCCTAGAGATCTACTATTGGAGAAATCAACTCATGCTTGCAAATGGGACCAACATGGTTTGACATCGACTTCCAAGTGATAGACGTCCCGGCATCCTACAACTTGTTGTTGGGATGCCCCTGGATCCATGTTGCTGGAGCCGTAGCATCGACCCTACATCAGGCGGTAAAGTTTTAATGGAACCACCGAGGAGTGATCATTCATGGTGATGGTAGTAACCCAATATATAGTCGCCAGAGCATCCCGAAGATTGGAGGTAGAAGGAAAATAGTTAGAGAAACATACCACCATATTGAAAGGGTCAATGTTGTAAATAAGGATAAGTGGTGGGACAACAAGATCGAAAGTATCCTGAATTGGCGTGGGTACGAGCGTGGAAAAGGACTCGGTAAAAACCTTCAAGGGATCACTAAGCCTATCAAACTGAAGAAGCATGGCACTACCTTTGGCTTAGGGTACGACTACACTTGGGAGGAATTCCAGAATTAGTTGCCACCATGGCGCGGTCCCTACTATCCATTGGAGTTTCCAATACCTAGCCTGGAACACACCATCCAACCGACATATACTATATATGGGTTAGAAGAAGATGAAGCGTTGGCAGCCATGAAGAATTTGTTCCTGAATGATGATGATATGGACTGCTGTGTTCTTTTTCAGAAGGAAGGCCCTTCCATACAAGCTGTGAACAGGGAAGACCAATTCAGCAATTGGTCAATTAGGACCGTTAGGGCCCAGAAGGCTTCGGGCATTACTATTACTTATCTTGATGATGAACCAACGGCTGTGATTTGCAACGAAACAACGCAACAAAAGGACATAAGCTCAGAAGACGGCGAGATACCTGAAGAGGTCGTCAGAGAGATTGAGAATTCTGAAAATAGACCTAAGACCAACCCGGAAGAAACTAAGGTCATAAATTTGGGAGATACGGAAAATTTCAAAGAAACTCGCATCAGCGGTCACTTGTCGCCATCAAATAAGAAAGAATATTCATAATTCTTAAAAGAATATGCGAACATATTCGCCTGGTCATATAATGATATGACTGGTCTCAGCACATCTATTGTAGCTGACAAACTGCCAACAGATCCAAACTGTCCACCGGTAAAATAGAAGCTCAGGAAATTCAATCCCGACATGAGTTTGAAAATCAAAGAAGAGGTTACTAAGCAAGTAAAAGCTAAGGTTATCAAAGTGGTAGAGTATCCAACATGGTTAGCCAACATCGTGCCAGTACCAAAGAAGGATGGGAAGGTTAGAATCTATGTCGATTGCCGGGATCTCAATCGGGCCAGTCCCAAAGATGAATTCCCCTTGCCAAACATACACATTCTTATCAACAACTGCGCAAAGCGTGAGCTGCAGTCTTTTGTTGATTGTTTCACTGGATATCACAAAAATGGATGGATGAGGAAGATGCAGAGAAAATGGCTTTCATCACGCCGTAGGGAATGTATTGTTACAAAATGATGCCATTTGGGTTGAAGAATGTTGGAGCCACCTATATGAGAGCCATGATTATTATCTTTTACGACGTGATACACAAGGAGATCGAGGTATATGTGGACAATGTCATCATCAAATCCAAGAAAGCCATTAATCATATGGATGATCTGAGAAAGTTCTTCAATAGATTGAGAAGGTATAATCTGAAATTGAATCCCGCCAAGTGTGCATTTGGGGTTCCTGCCAGAAAACTATTGGGTTTTATCATGGGCCGTCGAGGGATAGAATTAGACCCGTCAAAGGTCAAAGCCATTCAAGAATTGCCACCTCCAAAGAACAAGAAGGACGTGATGAGTTCCTTGGGAAGACTAAACTATATCAGCCGGTTCATAGCCTAGTCCACAGTCATTTCTGAACCCATCTTTAAAATGCTAAAGAAAGACGCTGCTACTATATGGACCGACTATTGTAATAAAGCCTTCGACAGAATTAAGGAATACCTGTCAACACCACAAGTATTAGTTCCGCCCGAGCCAAGAAGGCCTTTATTACTTTATCTTGTAGTTTTGGATGGAGCATTCAGTTGTGTTCTGGGACAACGTGATGAAACGGAGAGAAAGGAGCAAGCCATCTACTATCTCAGTAAGAATTTCACCTCGTACGAGTCCCGGTATTCTCTATTGGAGCGCACCTGCTATGCTTTGACTTGGGTAGCTCAGAAGTTGAGGCATTATTTCTATGCCTACAATACTTATCCCATATCTAGGATGAACTCGTTGAAATATATCTTCCAGAAACTCATGCCACTGGCAAGCTCGCCAACTGGCAAATCTTGTTGAGTGAATTCGACATTGTTTACGTGACCCAGAAAGCAATCAAAGGCCAAGCCATAGCAGATCACCTTGCCGAGAACCCTCTTGGAGGAGAATACGAACCCCTAAAAATGTATTCTTCTAATGACGAAGTGTCCTTTGTAGGAGAAGATATTGCAGAATCCTACGATGGTTGGAGGTTGTTTTTTGACAGAGCCGCAAATTTCAAAGGAGTTGGCATAGGAGCAGTCCTTGTATCAGAAACTGACCAGCACTACCCGGTATCCACCAAGCTCAGGTTCCCTTGCACAAATAATATGGCTGAGTACGAAGCCTACATACTGGGGCTCAAGATGGCCATTGACATGAGCATTCAAGAGTTACTAGCGATCGGGGACTCAGACTTGCTCATACATCAAGTTCGAGAAGAATGGGCCACCAAAAACTCTAAGATACTTCCCTACCTACATCACATATAGGAGTTGAGGAAAAGATACACAAAGACAGAATTTCAGCACGTCCCCAGGGTCCAAAACACGTTCGCTCACGCATTAGCCACATTATCATCCATGATACAACATCCAGACTCGAATTTCATTGATCTTATCCCAGTAAATATTTATCATCCAGCTTATTGTGCTCACATTAAGGAAGAAGCTGATGGAAAACCATGGTTCCACGACATCAAGGAGTACTTGACAATAGGAAAATACCCAAAACATGCCAACGCCGCTCAAAAGCACACGCTCCGGAGATTATCCAACAACTTTTTTCACAGCGGAGGAATCCTGTGCAGCAGGACTCCCGATTTGGGTTTGCTAATGTGTGTTGAAACAAAAGAAGCATCCAAACTATTGGACGAAGTGCACGCAGGGACATGCGGGCCGCACATGAATGGTTTTGTCTTAGCAAAGAAGATACTCCAAGCAGGATATTTTTGGTTGACTATGGAAACAGACTGTATCCAGTACGTTCGCAAATGCCATCGCTATCAAATACATGCAAACATGATAAAGGTGCCTCCAAACGAGCTCACCGCAACAAGCTCACCATGGCCATTTGCCACCTGGGGGATGGATGTCATTGGACCTATCGAACCCGCCGCATCAAATGGGCACAAGTTTATCCTGGTGGCAATTTATTATTTTACTAAATGGGTTGAAACAGCATCATACGAAGCAATGACTAAGAAAGTTGTGGCAGATTTCGTCCGTGACCGTATTATTTGCCGATTCGGAATTTCAAAATCAATCATCACTGATAATGGGTCCAATCTCAACAATAATTTGATGAAAGTAATGTGTGAGGCATTCAAGATCAAACATAAGAATTCTACAACCTACAGGCCTCAGATGAATGGAGCTGTGGAGGCAGCCAACAAGAATATCAAGAAGATACTACGGAAGATGGTCGAAAGTCACAAACAATGGCATGTGAAGTTATAATTTGCCTTACTGGGATACCGCACCACTGTTCGCACATCAACCGGTGCAACTCCCTACATGCTAGTTTATGGTACAGAGGCGGTCATTCCCGCCGAGGTAGAAATTCCCTCTTTAAGAATCATACAAGAAGCAGAGTTGGATGACGCATAATGGGTAAAAGGTCGCTACGAGCAGCTAGCCCTTATAGACGGGAAGAGAATGAATGCGGTTTGCCAAGGTCAATTGTATCAGAACAGAATGTCTAGAGCATTCAACAAAAGAGTTAAACCAAGAAATTTTACACCAGGTAGGTGGTATTGGAAAAAATATTCTCACATCAAGATGAAGCCAAGGGGGAATTCTCTCCCAACTGGTAAGGTCCGTACATGGTTCACCGAGTTTTGACAGGAGGAGCCCTTATCCTCGCAGAAATGGACGGAGAAGTTTGGCCAACGCCAATCAACTCAGATGTAGTGAAACGATACTATGTGTAACCACCTATGATTCCTTTATGATGTAATTTGAACTACGCCTGACCTGATTCCTGTTTAATAGGGGACACATAGGCAGCCCTATGCGTTCGGTCACAATTTAATAAAATTTTCATTTCCCCCCCCCCCACTATTGGAACTGAAGCAGAATTTTAAGTAGGACCCTCAAAATTTCAAAGTTGATTCTTTAGTCATTCAGCGCAGCCGTCTGAAGTGCCTACCTAGTAAACTGGGGCAGAATTTGAGGAGGACCCTCAAAATTTTGGAGCATGAAAGATTGAAATGCTTTGAACCACGTCGCAGTCGTTGGTTCATTTAAACAAAACTATTTTCTACTTACGTTATATTTGTTAAATCATGCATAACTATGATAGTTGCTGTTTAGCAACGTTACCCCAATGATGCACGACGACAGAAGCCACGGAAGAGTGAACTAACCTTTCCCCTTTAATAAACTCACAATTTTCTTTGGATGCAAGCACCCAAGTCACAAAGTTACCAAACATGTTACGCAACCGCATCGAACCATTGCGCCTATTCGCATCTGCTATCCGCACGCAATGGCCCCAGCAACTGCAATATCATGATCATCTATCAATTAAGAATTTTTGTTCTTATTATCCGCTTTTATCTTATTGCATAAGGCAACCTTTCTTCCTTCTGAGACTAAGCGTTGTCTCCATCTGCATTTCCTGTATTGCATAAGGCTACTTTTCTACCTTTTGAGACAAAACGTTGTCTCCATCTGCATTTCTTGCATTGTATAAGGCTACCTTCCTACCTTCCAAGACTAAGTGATGGCTCCATATGCATTTCCTACATTGCATAAGGCTACTTTTCTGCCTTCCGAGACTAAGCATTGTCTCCATCTACATTTCCTGCATTGCATAAGGCTACCTTTCTACCTTTCGAGACTAAGCGTTGTCTCCATCTGCATTTCCTACATTGCATAAGGCTACCTTGCTACCTTCCGAGACTAAGCGTTGTCTCCATCTTCATTTCCTGCATTGCATAAGGCTACTTTTCTGACCTTCCGAGACTAAGCGTTGTCTCTATCTGCATTTCCTGCATTGCATAAGGCTACTTTTCTGCCTTCCGAGACTAAGCATTGTCTCCATCTACATTTCTTGCATTGCATAAGGCCAACTTTCTTCTTACCGAGACTAAGCGTTGTCTCCATTTGCATGGCTAAAATATCGCCACTTTATTTCTCTTGCATGGCTGAAATATCGTCACTTTTTACTTACATCCTGCAATCGGCTGAAATATCGCCATTTACATTTTTTATATCGGCTGAAATATCGCCAAACATTATTTAAATTCTACATCGACTGAAAGATCGCCAGTTCATATTTAAATCTCCACCATCATCTATACCTATGTTTTCGGTCGGCTAAAATATCACTATTTACACTTTTTGCATTGGTTGAAATATCGTTGGACTATTATTTAAATTCTCCATCGCTGGAGCATTGCCTGTTTATTTAAATTTCTATGGGATGAAATATTGCCATTTATATTTCTTTGCATCGGCTGAAATACCGCCAAATCTTGCATCTCATGCGCTGAAATATCACCAAACTATCCAAAGGCATCATTGTTCGGAAGCATCATCCTCGTAGCCCGAGAACACCATGCCATGGCTCGAGGACCCCACTTTATATCCTGCACATTATTATTCAAAGGCATCATGGTTCGGAGGCACCATCATCATGGCCCGAGAACGTCATCTCATAGCATACGAATCCCTTAATTTTGCATTTCACGGCCCAAGACATCATGGTCTGAGGACATCATCCTAACCGTCCGAAGACAGCATTCACGGTCCAATGGGAACTTGCATCATGTTTAAGTTTATGCATTATATATGCCTATATTACTCATTTGCAGGTACACTAGCTAGCAACGGTCGTCTCAGTAGGAGCAATCCCGCTCCAGTTCTTGCAGCCGATTAGCTTTAAAATACCTCTTGCCTCCCCCCAAACATCGTGTCCGTCCTTCCGAATCTCCATCGGCATGTTCCGTCAGTGGTTCCTGAACTACGTACGGCCTGATTCCTATTAAACCAGAACTCGGTCAAATTCTTTTCAAATCGCCACTTTCGGTCAAAATTGGCCATCATATCTTTACCTGACAACTCTTTCATCCTTCCCGAGTAAAAAGGGGCAACTGTTGATACCTAATTTTTCCTATGTATTTTTCGTACATAAATACTTCCAAAATAGCATATTTGTGCATATATATAAGCACACCCATGAGTTTTGATATTTTTGATGATTTTTAAACCAATTTATTGCCTATTTTTATACCATAAAATCTAATAATTATTCCCAAAATTTGTCATTTTAGTAATCAATTTATTTTATTCTCATATTTACATCAAAACATAGCTAACATGATTTTTTCATATTTTTACAAATTCATTTGGTATTTTTAAAACTAAATTGCATGTAATTGCAATACTAGCCTCTTTAAAGATTCAATTGCAATTTTATTTATAAAATTGACTCCAGTATTTTTAATTCGATAATTATATATCGTTAATCATTTTATAACATTTTTATTTATTTCCAAAAATTATTTTTCTATTTTTATAAATTAAAACAAGGGAAAAGTGGCTATTTAAGAGTTAGCCCTTTGCATTTCAATTTTAGCCCAAAATTAACCTCAATCTTAAGCCCAAATTAGACCCAAAATTCCCTACCCAATTTCTTAATTAACCTGACCAACGACCCGTTTATTTTTACCCGCCCGGTTTCCTTTTGATCTAGGTCGTTGATCAAAATGATCAATGGCCACATTTCCTCCTTACCATTTTAATTCCCAAACGAACCTAACCCTATCCCCATTCTCCAAATCCGCCACCTCTGGTTCCTCTCGTCTTTCTCAAATCCTCTCAACCTCTAAAACCCTAATATCCACCTACCTCTATAATCCATGGCTAATCTAGCCACGGACAACCTCTACCCACCATCTCCTGCTCTCACACGCTTACTCATTGAAGATTCGAGGCTAGACCTCGAAGGTCTTCATCAAGACCCTGGCCGGTTCGAGTTTCTTTGGCCATTTCTGGCTTTGTTCCGGCATACCTCAGCCTCTCGAGCTTGGATTCGACCTAGCTAGATCAGAACCATTCTTGAGACTTCCAAGCCTTCTCGTCCTTTTGGGTTCTCAGAAACCCTAGCCTAATTGAGGTTCCTTTTTTGCTTATTCGTCTTGATCTAAGCTAGATCTATGCCGTATGAGCCATTTTAGAGTTTTTCCCCAATTGTTCCTTTTCAAAACTGTTCAAATCCTATTTTTAGGGTTTTCTAAAAATGGTTTCTAGATGTTTCTGATTCTTTTACTCTTTTTTATGTGTGTTCATGCTCGTTGTTTTATTCCTTAATATTTTCAAGCCTGCTCTTGTGTTTCTTACTGGATCTTTTACGGAGATTCTTTTACCTCTTTTGTTCACATGTTAGCCTAGGTTATTGACTCGCTTTTGCTTATGTGTTTAAGCTCATTTTTTATTTTGTTTCTGAGTTCTGTTGATCATGCTCTTGCCTACCCTCGTCTTAAAACTTGTAATTTCCTCTTACTTCTATTTGTGCATATATGCCTATCTATGTGACTTTGAATGATTCCCTCACCTCCGACTCTATGTGAAAGCCTAAGATTTGGGGGGTTTTCTTTTCTTTGAAGTGAAAGACACTAGGGTCTCACTCAGAAACCCTAGGTTTATAGACTCATGACGAGTTTGTAATCGAACTTGTGAACTTATTTACCTGTGATTATGGAAAATACTCTCATTGTTCTTCTTTGTTTTGAACTGCATCCTTATATATAAGCTTCCCTTTCAAAGTTTTATTTTTAAAATTCCTTTAATCAGGCTAAAAAATTCGTCACTAATTTCTCTTGATTGAACCTCTTTTACGTTACTGATGTTTTCCTTAAATAATTGATCCTGTATCTTTTGTGATTTTGTACCAACTTTTGAATTATTTAATTCCTTAATTATCTCACTCTCTTTGTGATTTACAACTGGAGCCGAGATCCTTTGTCTAATTTTTAAACTTATACCTTATTCTTACTATTGTGCCCTCTTTCCTTAAATATCCAATTGTGTACGTGACCTTATTTGTGCACCATAAGGTCTCTTTACCTTAATTTAGCCTTAATAAGCTGATTCTCTCTTCCTTCTTAGTCGTCTGAACTAGACCCATAATTAAAGGAGTCTGTCTACCCTAATTGATAATAATTTGATTAGTTTCTATGTTTATACCCTTGTGCCTGCCTCACCTGTTTTCAAAACTATATAGAGGGCTCAACCCTCCCCTTCTCAAAAAAAAAAAGATGAGTAACAACGAGTAAGTAACAATCAAGCAATAATAAGCAATCTGCTTTCTACTCCCTTCTTCTCTCAAATACATAGACCAGTTCTATGTACTTCTCCACTTTGCTTTCTGAAATACCCTTTAAGCTCTCCTTGAATCTTCAAGTGTTTTGCTGAAAACCTGAGTTGTTTCTGCTGCTTGCTTGTTGTGGTTACACTGCTATTCTCTTACTTTGCAACTGGTATGTCCATCTTAGTTTAAATACTGCTCCTCCACCATGTGTTTCACATCCTAGTTCTGTTATGCTTTCCTTTACTTTTTGTTTCTGCAACTTTGTCATTATTGTTCCTATCTCAATTCCCTTATCCCTTACCCTCTGTATGTGAGTTATGGTTCAGGGCATAACAACACTCTAATATTGTTGTCTATGATTCTGAACTGGGTTCTTTGAATCCCTAACTCAATCAATTCCTACTGCTTTTCCCCTTTTATGTGTCTGAGCGGTTGACTTGGGTCTAATAGTGTCCTAATCACTATCCAGACCTTGCTCTGACCTTCAAGGGCCAGCTCCTAACTTGTTTAACCAAACAAGTGGTAAGGGGTGTGCCAGCCTACTTAGTGGCTAGGCATGACCACCATTAATCAAGGGTCTCCAATCCTCATTTCACTTTGCACTTACTCTTAGCTATAAGTTCTGCCCCTCTCTTACAAGCCATGCTTTGGGACCCCTGAGCTCCCTTTGAACTTGGATGCCTAAGAGCTGGCTCTTCCACACCGAACTATTCTAATTCTAATGGCATTATAGGTGTAAGCAATGCCTGGAATCCCTGAGATTCTTTAGAACTTTAAAACACCTTGGATAAAAAGAAGACTTGGAAACCTGGATCCCGGAATTGGTTAAATACATGTTATTGGACATTAAGGTTGAATTAGGCTTCTCGGATCTAGCTGTTGTCTTTTGATGTATTTTCCATATTTTTCTGGCATTGTAATAAATTGTATAAAACTCATGGATTATAGTAAAAGGGTGTGGGAGGGCACTTCAATTTCTTGCCTCAAAGGGTAGAAATCATGATTTAGGATTTTAATTTTAATCAAACTAGAAATCCTGCCTATGGGGTCCTTTAATACTGATTCAATCTCATAGAGGCCATGCCTATAGGATTTAACACTTAACTTTATTGCAAATCACCTAAAAAGCATGTGTATAGTATTTCACACTCATGTTCTGTAATTACGCATCTAGAGATCCTGCCTATAGGAGTGTAAACTTTCTGAAAAAATTTATTTATAGATATCATGCCTACAGGATATGCATATTCATAAGGCAAACTTTAGGATTAATTAAATAAGCATCTTTTCACGAGTTCATTAACAAGTTCTAAAAATCGATAATATAGATATCATGCCTATAGGATTTTGCATCAAACTCGCTTGGCCCGTTCAAAGCAGTAATAACTGGTTAACTAGTTCTTATACGCCTAATTCAGTAACATTTTTCAAAAACTTTAACTTTTGATAAAACTCTCTTCAATCAATGTACATTTGTCATGAAAAATCGAGTTCTTCAAATTTGCATATCTTTTTCTGAAACTGCTTCTCTAATGTTCTACCTAAACATATTTTTTCAACTCGATTCCTGAACTCGTTGTTTAAATCAGTTCTGCAGATCACTCTTTTTAGTTAGTTCTGTCTCTTCTGAAATCTTTTTAACAATTACTCTTTTTTGTGTTTATAACTGGTCGGTCCGCTGATCCATTTTGAAATTCATTTCTAAACACTTTTCTAAGTCTGCAACCTATCTTTTCTTTCCAAACTCTTCTGCATTAGTTATCTTCTAAAATCTGTGCCTTCTTAAAACAACTCGCGTTAAATGCCTTGATCTATGACATATGTATCCGACTTGTCTAATGCAGACTTTCTGTCTACATATATGTGTTGAACCAGTCCGCTCGCTGCTTAATTTTAATCTAAGACCAATTCAATATTTGCCAAGGCATGTTAAACTATATGTTTGTCTGATTTAAGGGGTTTATTTGAGCCTTGCTTATCTGTTTGTTCTTCCTCCTATTTGGTATTTGTTTTGAATGACGAAACTAGAATTTTATCCTTTAAACTCCATAAAGGCCCCCATCCCTTTCTTCCCTTTTAGGATTAGAAGTCCTAATACCATGGGACTGATAGGTTGGGACGGATACTAGCATGGAATAAGAAAATGAGACTAAACGCGCTTTAATACCTTAACGGGGTGGGAATGGTAGAATATGGATATGATGACCGGTGTGCTAATATCACATGCAACCCCTCTTCTGAGGAGTGTACGCCGGGTATTGCATTGATGTGATCCATATTATGTATAAACCTAGGACCTCTTTTATTTTCTTTTACTTACAATGTTTTCCCCTAATTCCGTTTCCTTTAATTAATTCCTTTTTTTTTTTTCAAAAAACTGTCCATCCCTTTCTTCCTTTTTAAAGTTAAATTATTTGTAATTATTATGTGCAAACTTTATTTGTTTCTTCTACCTTCTTAAAATCATAATTATAGCATGGCCGGGAACCACACTAGTGGATCTTGAGGGGTGCCTAACACCTTCCTCTCGAGATAATTTCAAGCCCTTACCCAAAACTCTGGTCTGCATCTTTAATTCTTCCAAAAGTGTCCTAATGAACTATAATCATTAGGTGGAAACTCTCCAAACTCCAAAAACCTAATTCCCAAACGGGATAAGAGTTGTCTTCCCGAATGTCGTGAACCCGATTCCGGTTTTAAGGAAAAAGGGAGCGTCGACAGGAATTTGCTGCTATAACTGGCCTGCCGGCTTCGCAATTGCGAAGCCTGGCTCGCAATGCGAGCTCGAAATTGTGAAGGTCTGCTCGCAAATGCGAGAATTGCCAGGCCTGAACCCCGATCACAAATGGGAAGTTAAGCCTCACAAATGCGAAGGCTGGTGTCACGACCCAAAATCCACTAAAGGTCGTGGTGGCGTCGGACACCTCCGTCAGGAAAGCCAACTAGAATACTTAATTAAATTCTCGTTATAACAATTTTGAAAGAAATTTCTTTTATACGATTTAAATAAGGCTCAGTATAGTCCTTCAAATAAAAAATGAAATATTTAAAAAACTTTTAAGGTTTCCAAATAATCCAAATACATCCCCAGAACCCGGTGTCACAAATACATGAGCAACTACTAATAAGGAAAATAAAATACAACCTTAGTTCGAAATACGGTGGACAGGGACTAAAATACAAAGGCTGAAAGGAACTACACTAGCTGCGGTCGCCTCGAATGATGCAGCTCACCTAGTCCCAAAAATGTCCGTGCTGCTACGCCTAGTAGGCTGCTAGAGGTATATATAACTGTGCAACAAAAAATACACAGAAGTGTAGTATGAGTACATAATCAACGTGTACTCAGTGAGTGTCCCGCCTAATCCCGAAGGGTAGAGATGAGATGGTCAACTTGACACTCTCTAATAGTTCAATGATTATTTATCCTTAATATACATATTAAATAGTGGATTTATTTTATAAACATGATTTTAATCAAGATAGAGGAAACAAATAAACACATAATTATTTCATAAGAAATTTTCCAAGATTTCTTTTCATTATTAACAAAACGATCTCGAGCTAGAGTGAGGCATGTAACAACATAAATAAGTCCAGGCAGCAATACAAGCATGCACAAATCACACCGAGGCAACGGCCCAATCCAACAGAAATAAATATGCACTTGCTGAGGGTCGAGGACGCGCCTATAGATGCATATATTAATATGCCGAGGCGTTCAGCCTGTTCCAAAATAAACACACACAGACAGACAATCAATCAAGAAGTCAACATGGAGCAATTATCCAAGAAAGGCCAATATTCTTTAATAATTTGATAAACCAAAGCTTAAATCTTTTTAGAAATCCATTTATTAATTTAATGTGATCTAAGCAATTCAAGCCATCAATGGGTTCACAATTAGTTCAAATACAACATGCTTTTGGGTCCTATACTACCCGGACAATAGCATAATAGTAGCTACGCACGAACTCTTGTCACCTCGTGCGTACGTAGACCCACAAATAGGAGCACATAGTTAGTTTAATTAACCTATGGGGTAACTTCCCTCTCATAAGATTAGAAAGGAGACTCACCTCGCTCCGAAGACTCAAAACCGACATTCTACATTCTTCTGAAGGCTTGAACCAACGCACAATGCACCAAAACTAGCCAATCAACGACAAACTAATGAGAACATGCTCAAACACTTGTTAACAATTCAAATTATACAAATTCCCAACTTCGCTTAGTGAAATGACCAAAATGCCCGCGGGCCCATGTGCCCAGAATCCGAAAGTTCTCGAAGATAAAGTTTACCCATGAATCACGAACTCAAATATATGATTTTCTCTTAATTCCATAATCAAAATCATGGTCAAAATCCAAGAATACTAATTTCCTTGGTCATCCTCTAACCCTCAATTTTCTACCCATTTTTCATACAAAAATCCATACATAATTAATGTATTTAACTCAAAAGTGATGGGGATAACTTACCTTAACATTGACAACAAAATTCCTCTCTTGAAGTTCCCCAAAAAACCGCCCAAGCCATAAAGAAATGGGAGAAATGAACTCAACACACGATTTAAATCAACCTTACTGCTCCAGCAATTTTCGCTTCTGCGGAAACTATCCGGCTTCCGCGGTCCCTCTTTTGCGTAAAATATTCCGTTCCTGTGGTCCCTAGGATTCAGCCCATTTTTGCTTCTGTGATAAGCCAACCGCTTCTACGGTTTTGCATCAGCATGTTAAGGGCCGCTTCTACGGTCCTGGTTGCCATCACGCTCGACCGCTTCTGCGGCGTCCTCCTCGCTTCTACGGGGCCGCTTCTGCGGTTCCATTTCCGCAGAAGCGGAAATACCAGATACCAGCTGCTTCAGTTCTTCTTAAATTCCAAGTTTCGATCCGTTAACCACCCGGAATCCACCCGAGGCCCCCGGGACCCCCTACCAACCAATTCCAAAACACATTACGGACCTGCTCGATGCCTCAAATCACATCAAACAACGGTAAAATCATCAATCGACCTCCAATTCAAGCTTTATGAACTTTTAACTTTCCAACTTCTACTTCTGATGTTTAAACCTATCAAATCATGTCCGATTGACCTTAAATTTTCCACACAAGTCATATTTGACATTACAAACCTACTCCAACTTCCGAAATTGGGTTCCGACTTCGATATCAAAAAGTCCACTTCCGATCAAACTTCTCAAAAACCTTCAAATTTCTATCTTTAGCTAAATGGCTTCAAAATGACCTACGGACCTCCGAATTCACTTCCGATCGCGCTCCCAACTCCAGAATCACCATACGGAGCTACTCCCAGTGTCGGAATCCCAAACGGACATCGATAACATTAAAATGCACTCCAAGCCAAACTTAAGAAATTTCTTCCAAAATGCTAACTTCCACAATACGCGCCAAACGCTCCCGGGCTATCCAAAACCTGAACCGGACATACGCCCAAGTCCGATATCATCATACAAACCTGCTGGAACCTTCAAATCCCGATTCCGAGGTCGTTTACTCAAAAATCCAATCCTAATTTATTTTTTCAACTTTAAGCTTCTCAAATGAGAATTTTCATTTAAATTTAACTCCGATCTTCCTGAATTTAAATTCCGACCATGAGAACAAGTCACAATTCCTGAAATGAAGCTGCTCACGGCCTCAGACTGTTGAATGATACACTAGGGCTCAAAACAGCCGATCGGGTAGTCACATCTAGGATTTCGCAAATGCGACCTTGTGGTTCGCAAATGCGAAGTCCCCAATTTTCCTCATAGTTCGCAATTAAAAACAAGTGTTCACAATTCCCAGTTTGCAATTCCCATATCTGCAGCCCAACAATTTCTATACTTAGTCGAATTTTAGGCCATTTTTCACCCCACTTTCAAAATACAACTCCTTAGGTAATTTTTTAAGAACAAGTTTCAATACAAATCATTGTAAGTCGATTTTTACTCAATTCTTTGAATCGTTAACATCATTTAACATGTTTTCCACTTAAAATCAAGGATTTTCATGGGTGAAATTGGGGGTTTTGAGTAGAACCTAGTTTTTTTTTTCAAAAATTGGAGATTTGGACCTCAATTTGAGGTCCTATTTCAAAACAAATTACATATTTGAGTTCGTGGGGGAACGAACAATCGGGGTTTGACTCTAACTTCGGGTTTTGACCACATGAGCCAGGGGCAATTTTGGAATTTTTGGGAAAAACTTGGGAAATTCATTTTTATGCGTTCAAATTGATTCATTTAGTATTTATTAAAGTAATTAAGTAATTTGTGGCTAGATTCGAGTGGATTGGAGGTGGAATCACGGGGTAAAGCTATAGTTGAGGCTTTAGTTGAGTTCAAAGAATCGAGATAGGTGTTTGGTTTAACTCTAGCTTGAGGGAATATGAGTTGAGTCTTGTTTGGTACTTGCTAATTTTCGAATACGATGTATAGGCATAGTGATGAGTATCTATACATTGGTGTCTAGCATGACCGTGAGTCCTTATATTGCGAGTATTTTGGTTTTGTTATAACTTCCATGCTTGATTGATGACTTCTATATGTTTCGAAGAGTATGTGAAAGGCAATTGTGATCTTTAAATTTTGTGGAGCGTTGGCTCAAGTTGAAATACAAATTGTGAAAGTATATGAGATAAGTAGATCTTTGGAGTATTGGCTCAAGTGATAATGTGAATTATGAGATAGAAGTGAAAGAAGAGAATGAGTTATTGAATTGCTCCCTTGCCGGGATGTTGAGATTATTTATGTTATGCCCTTGCCGTGATTAATTATTTAAGTTGTGTTCCCTTGCCATGATTTCAATATTTAAATGTTAATTCCCTAGCCCTTGTTTGTGATTGTTATTTGGGCGAGGAAGAGTGTTAAAGCACGGAGGATGATGCCACGCATTGTTTGTTTATGGTAAGGAAAGAGTGTAAAACATGAATGGTGATGTCGTGCATTGTTTGCTTATTATGAGAAAATAGTGTTAAAGCACAAAGGGTGATGATATGTCGTACGATGTACCATTCTGTGCCAATTCTATTGATATATGTGAGGAATGAGAGTAAAAGTACGAAGGATGACACCGAGCATATGTTATTTCTTGGTGAGTATGAGAGTAAAAGTACGAAGGGTGATGTCGTGTACTTGTTGATCTCTGTTTCATTACATAATATTGAGTTGTGTTGTTTTCCTTCGTTACCGGACGACTCTTATTTAGAAATTATTATACTCCCCACAGCTTGCTCACCCTCCCATATTGTTTATCTGTTTTGTGTTTTAATTCTGCTGTATACATAAATTTTATACACACACACACACACACACACACATACATATATATATATATATATATATATATATATATATATATATAT
>MU684042.1:0-34770 GCA_026770625.1 Nicotiana glauca
AGAGAGAGAGAGAGAGAGAGAGAGAGAGAGAGAGAGAGAGAGAGAGAGAGAGAGGATACGGGAAAGGTTATGGCATTATATACGCACCACCACCTGATCAGCTGGTATACGTTGATGATTGTGCCCACAACGGATGTGATGATATGATTGGATGCCCTCAGAGGCTTATGATGTTATGAAACATGTACCTATGCATGACAAGACATTCATATGCATATGCATGATACTATAATTATTTCATGATTTACAAAGTTATCCAGACTTACAGGTGGAGTCATTTACTCTATATTTCCTTCATATCTGTTAAGTACTTATTTATGTGCCTTACATACTCAGTATATTATTCATACCGACGTCCCTTTTTGTCTGGGGATGCTGCATTTCCTGCCCACAGGTCCCGATAGACAGGTCGAGAGCCCTCCAAGTAGGTTATTATCTCAGCGGAAGATGTTGGTGCGCTCCATTTGTTTTGGAGTTGCTTGTTTGGTTAGTATGAGTTAGATGTGTATTGCTTGGTATGGTGGAAATCTGTCCCGACCTTTATGAAAATTATGTATTCTTAGAGGTTTGTAGAGAGATGTCATGTACTTAAAAGATCGTATGGCCTTGTCGGCCTATGTTCAGTGTTCAAGTAGTTATTTTGGTCTTAGAGGCCCATATGTCTTATGTATAAGTTGGCATTACCTGTTGTATTCTATCTATTTCATGACAGCCTCTCTGGCTCAGTTATTTATGATAGTATGACATGAAAAGATATGTTATGTTAGTACTCGGTTGAGTAAGGTATCGGGTGCCCGTCGCAGCCCATCAGTTTAGGTCATGACAAAAGGGATATTAGAGTAGTTCTCTCCTAGGGAGTCTATAAGCCGTGTCTGGTAGAGTCTTGTTTATGGGTGTGTCGGGCACCACACCTATAAGAAGAAAGTTATATGGCATCTAGGACTGTAACTCGTTCTTCTTACTCTAGATTGTGTGGTAGAGCTCAATTATAAGAATTCAAATTCCGAAATTCTATTTTATTCATAAAAAGATGATACCTACATCCGGAAAGAAGGTTGGAAAGAGAGATAGTTGTGGAAGAGCTGAGTTAGAGGAATTAGATTTTTGTATGATGCCTACGATAAGTAAATGTGAGGTCTTTGGCAGATCATGAGTGTACTGAAAGGTGTAAGATTCCTGATAAGAAGCCTTAAGGAAAGAATACATATCCACCCTAATGATGAAAGACATTGAGAGATTTAGAAGATAAATACAAGTTTCAACAAGAAAAAGAAGCAAAATGAAGAAGAATACGAGTCGCGCAATTAATGAAGATTAACAATGTTTATAATTCAGGTAGAGGAATATAGGCTTTTTGAGATATATTCAACAGTAACAGAGGTATGTATAATTGGTCGTACCTATCTCAATTGTGCCATATGGGGTCTAGCATGTGTAGTTTAAGAAAATAACAGAATATAAAGTCCCAGCTGGGATGAGAGTAACCCAAAATGGTGAAAGGATTGTTTGTGTTAGTTGACATTTCCGAAGGGTATTACAAATATACCAATAGATCTTCTTGCGAGACACCCGGATGGTGCACTCTAGAATATTATGATTATATGTGAATACTAGTATTCAGAAGATAGGAACTGAAAGCCTGGATAGGATAAATATTACCTTAGTGTGGCTCTCGCCCCTAGTAGAGCGAGGACGTTGAGCAACCCGAAGAGCCGATGAATGAAGCAAGGAGAGCTAAAAGTGAAAGAGTGTCGTGTTGAAGTTTTCACAAGAAAAGGGATATGTGGAAATATTAGCAGATCAAGGAGAAGAGAGACAGGGAAGCATTATGAATAAGGTGTTATAGATGGATAACGACGGTAGGAAAAAAAGAAAAGAAGAAATGGCAGTATTACAGGGTGAAGTCAAGTAAACGAAGAGACGATAGGTGACATGCCTTAGGACACCAAAAGAGTATAGGCCATGAAGTCATATCCTCATTTTAAGAAGTAAGTTCGTGACTCTAAGGTGATTACCAATAGAATAATAGAGATCAATATGGGTTGGTGAATAAGATAAAGTAAACATAATTTAGGGATTTAGTTATTTGATAATGGTCGATATCATGAGAATTTCATATTTTGTGTCGGCAATAATAGAATGGACAACAGAAGAAGATTCAAGAGAAATTCTGAGAATGGTCATTCAGGAAGACACTTCCCTAAAGCAAACAATATGAGCAAAGTTAAGCTTAAGCAACTGTATGTACCAGTTACAGTAAATGTCACCATCGTGAGTGAGGAATTTTGTTATCCTTGGTACAAAAAGATTACCGCACGTGAGTAAGGGTCATCGATGATGTGAAAGGACGTCAAAGATGAAGCGGAAAAACATCTATAGGCAGGTTTTCATAGCTCCAAGTCGTAGTACTCCCCTAGGGGGGGGGGGAGGAAATATGGAATGATAAAGGAAGAATGCGATAAAAATTAGAAAGGTATGAGATTGCGCTTATCCAAATGTTACAGATATGTTATGATTGTAGGGCGTTATGTAAGCATGAAGACAAAAAAAAGGAAGTAAGGTTCATGCCCGGGATATTATTGTTAGATAAGGAGTCGGCACATGAGATAAGTTAAGACAAGGAAATAACCCAAGAAGGATATGGATATGAGAATGGGCCGACGAGTAATTAATAGTTGATTCAGGAAGAGCCTAGTCATGACTAGGCAAGAAGTTACAGAAAAATTAGCAGATTATGCAAGATGAATGTAGTAAACCCCAACATGGACAATCAACCTCGAAATAATGTCATTATAATACTTGAGATATATTCAAATAGAAGTCGGGGTAGTTAAATGTACCGTATGAGTGTTACAGGGATAAAAGAAAGTGCCACTGGGAAAGTAATCAAAATGGCAGTTCAGAAACAACCCTATAAGCACAAGGCCATAGAGGTTATCAACTACGAATAATTATAGGCAAGGAAGGGCATCAAAAGTTCCGTAATAAGCTCACAACTTTAAGAGGTTCAATGGTTCTTCCTAAGTACTACAACGAAAGACAATCTGAGGGAATAAGGAAAAAGCTTCAACTTAAGCACACCGACTTAAAGAGGTAATGGTCGTGTGTTAGAAACTGTGTGTCCACTAGACTGTATAGAGAACTCGGTTCTCTATCTGTTTCCTCTGAAAATACTGATGAACAAAACTGTATGGTGATCTGATCCTATATCAGTTTGGTACAATGCTAAGTTTGTGTGAGTCTACCAAATAGAGAGTACCCGTTCTTTTATCGGATTCTGCTGTGAATGCTATTAAAGCTGAATGTAAATAAGTCAAAGGATTTTTACGTGGAAAAATCCCAAACAAGGTGATCAAAAAACCACGACCTACACATGTAGGATTTTAACTTCACTAACTTGCAATATCCCTATTACAAGCCACTTTACAATAACTCTATTGGAAAGACTTCAACTACTTATGATGCTATCATTACAAGTACTCCATAACTATCTTAGTTACAAAGAATTTGAGTAACTTATGGTATTTCCACCACAAGCCACTTTGTCACACTACAGTTACAAAGGCTTTGACTAACTTGTAATATTTCCACCACAAGTCACTTTGTCACACTACGGTTACAAAGGCCTTTGCTTATGACTCAACCTAATCAACGCTTCTAATAAATCCGGATAGGAGTTACAATGAAGAACATATAACAATGACTCAAAAACCCTAAGGACTTAAGATATCATCAATCTCGAATTAGGTCCTTAGGGTTACATCAGCTTTGTTCTTCAGAGAGGTTCTTCAGCACTTGAGAGAATTTTCTTTTTCTGTATTTGAAAGTTTGGAGCCTAAATCTTATGCCTTGCATAAGGTTTATACTGCAGAAGACATCCTTAGTGATGTCCAATCTCAATGGGAAGTGACTGCTGCATTGTCTGCTGCACTATTGCACGCAGTCACATTTTGCAATTGCTTTCCAGCTGTAGTTGACTTGTACTTCTGTCAGAAAACCCTAAGGGACCAGGTCCCTGATGTGTTCCTCTTTGTACATTTGCGGACAGTCACTTTCTGCAGTTGCGTTCCAGTTGTATGGTTGACTTGTACTTCTGTTAGGGGAGCACCAATGGATCAAGTTCATGATATGGTTCTTGTGCACACTACCAAGATTGTCTTGAGTTGAGTAACTTGAATGATGTTTTATATAAAATTTGTGGGTACACCTTGATCACATCACTTAAAGTGACATGAGCACTTTAGTTGGTCAGATAATGAGTGGCTCGAAACAATGCAGTGCGGCAGAATTTTCATTTCCTGCTGCGTCCAATTGACTTTGAGGAACCCACAAGAGTATCAGGTCCTTGTCTGGGTTCCTACCTTCTGAAGCTGTAGCAAGTTCACATTTGGCTGGAATTCGTTAGATGTAGTGTAATCCAAGTGAGTCAGATTCCCTATCTGGATCTTGACATTAAGTTTGTTAGATCATCAAAACACAAGGCAAAGATATTGAAAACCTATCAATTTCCCCCATTTTGATGATGACAAACTTATCATTGAATATGAGAAGTTAGAGTTCATAGAACCAGATTGAATAACAGGATATCACAGGTTCCCCCTGATTTTATGCCCTTACTTACACATGTTTCCTCGTATGTTCCCCCTAACTTTTTACTACCATTCTTGGTATTTTATCTGGTTCCATACAGAAAGTTTGTTAGATCTTTAAAACATAGATTAAAAGACCTTAAGCCCATCAATTTTCCCTTTTTTGATGATGACAAACTTTTAACATTGATGACTATGTGACTGAACCAGATAAGGTACCAGCAACTGCATATGTTCCCCTTTACTCTATTCTTATCCTTGACATATGTCCCCCCTGACTCGATTCACTGAAATATGTTCCCCCTGACTCTGACATATATTCCCCCTGACTCGATTCACTCGATTCTTCCCCCTTTTGGCATCAACAAAAAGACACAGTCAGACAAAAAGGGATAAAGAAGTCCGACAAAGCTAACTCATGCCACATATGTGCACACAATCATGATAGAAAAGAGAAGCAAAAGGAAAGACAAGCATTGTACAATAAAAAGAAGAGTTGTTTTATTGAGAAAAAAATTGACTGTTTCAACAGAAGCAGCATGGTGAAACATGCCATATTAAAAATAAAAACATCAGCCACAAAATCATCAGAGCAAAAGATAATTGGCCACTGAGAGGATCCTAGGGGGAACTAGAAGAGGGAGGTTTGGAAGTGGAGGCAGCAATGGTTTTGAGAGCTAGGTCCATACGTGTAGTTACAGACAAATGTTACTCAAGCATTTTCTCCTGCAGGTTCTCCACTAGTTGCCTAAGTCCAGAACTTGTGTCATACCTGCCATTCCCTAGATTATCGGGCAAGCGTGCGACACCACAAGACTTTTTCTGAGTTAACTCTCCTGCCCAAGGACACTATCACTTAGAATGGTCTTCATTGAACCATTCATTCTTACAATATCCACAATGTCACTCTCAAACAAATCTTTCTCAGCCAAAACCTTTTGTAGATCTTTTCATTAAGGAACTAGGTTCCTTCACAACATCTTTATCAACCTCAACCACTGGAATGTGTTTATCAGCCACAACTTTCCTCTATTACAACAACCTCTTCTTCTATAACAACTTGGTGCATTTCAGCTAAAAAAGAATCAGGTTCTTCAACAAATTCTTTCATCTTCTAATAATGGAGTTTCTTCCCCATGAGATTCAGGAACACAGGAGAAGTAGGATTTGCAACACATGGAAATGAGACTAGAGATGCGGTGACTAGATATAAGGAGGAAACCGGTATGGGTATAGTAGTATCAGGGATAGTGAAGAAGTGGGTTTCCGGTGATGGCGTTAAGGGAGGAGGAGATGTGGGAGTAATGTTGATGGCAAGAGAAAAATATGATTATTTGTTGGCCACGGTGAGAGAAGTGGTAGAGAGTTCTGAAGGAAAAATTAAAATAATGTAGAGGGAGACAATGATTTAGAACGAGTTGTCTGAAAAGTAGGATGATGTGGCCGTTGAATTAATTTTGCTATCATTTTTCTTTGAACAAGCATGCGAAAAACACATTACTACTAACCTGTGGTGCAGGAACCAGTTTCCTGACCTGTTTTTGTAAAAGGGTTTTTGTACATCTCCTCCGAAGTTCAACACTGTACCTTTAGCTTCTATGATCATCAAGTGTTTTTACCTGCAACAGTATAGATGTGAGTTAGGCCTAGTCAGGAAATACTTTAGCCAATTTTTACCAGGTTGTCAAGTAGCTTTAAGTATTCCCAGCACCATCTTGTTTCTCAAAAGTGTTCCTTGCTCAGAGCTTTGGTGAAGATATCTGCAATTTGATCGTTTGTGCAACAAAATCTTCCAATTTTTGCATGATCCACAGTGAATGAGCACATCACGAGGTAGGTGGAACATATTCTGAAGGATAGTACAGAACCAGGTTTTGTGTGCCCTTAATGTATCTCAAAATTCTCTTAGCAGACATCAGATGAGAATCCTTAGAATTTGATTGGAACCTTGCACATAATCTCACACCAAATACAATGTCTGGCCTTTTGGCAGTATGGTAGACTAGAATTCTAATGATTCCCATGCTTCCATGTCAAACCTTTTTAAGAGTTCTTTGATGCATTTCTGCTGACTGATACACGTTCTCTTTATGGACTGCTTCACTTCAAGACCCAGGAAGACATTCAGTTCCCTCATCATACTCATTTCAAACTCACTTCCCATGAGTTTAGCAGATTTTTACATAATGAGTTAGCCGTAGCTCCATCATTAAATCTGATCAATGAGCAAGTTCCTTCCTTGTTTCTTCAATGACAATGTATTGTCAATCTTTCCTCTCGTGAATCCATTTTCCACGAGAAACTGGATAGTCTCTCGTACCATGCTCTAGGGGCATGCTTCAATCCATACAGTGCCTTATCCAATTTGAATACATGTTCAGGATGTACATGATATTCAAAAGCCTGAAGATAGATTGATATAGACTTCTTCTTTAAGAAAACCATTCAGGAAGGCACTCTTCACATCCATTTGGAATAAGGTGAATTTCATATGTGAGGGAAAGGAAATGTGGATTCTAATAACTTCCATGCGAGCTACTGGGCCAAATGTCTCATTATAATCGATCCCTTACTCCTGATTAAATCCTTGGATAAAAAGCCTTGATTTGTTCGTTATAGCATTTCCATGTTCATCCAGCTCATTCCTAAATATCCACCTGGTCCCTATGATGGTTATGTCTGAGGGTCTAGGTACCAGGTTCTATACTTTGTTTCTTTCAAGTTGATGTAGTTCCTCTTACATTTCAGTAATCCAGTATGCATCCTACAAGGCTTCATTGATATTTTTTGGTTCTATTTAGGATAGAAATGCTAAGAAGGATAGAGAATTTATGGTTTTTGATCTTGTCTACACTCCAGAATCAAGGGGGTGATTATATTATCAAGTGAATGGGAGATTTTCTTTTTCTAATTTGGGACTAAAGTTTGATTGGTAGAGAAACTGGGTAACTTAAATGGATTTCCCTGCACTCCTTGTTCTGTTACTTAAGGAGTGCCTTGCAGTGCATCTCCAACTCTTTCTTCTGCTTCAGGGGTAATGATGGAAGTACTAGGTTCCTCTTAAGAACTAAAAGAGGATGTTGCATTGTCTCTCACCTGTCTTCTTCATCTTACTCATCAAATCAACCTTCCCATTTGAAACTCCAGATATTTCCCAATGACCAAAAGTGGTTCATTATCTTAATTATCATTGTTTCCTCCTTTTTAAATGAGGATATTTCGTTAAATAGCACACGAACACTTCTTTCCACACAGTGTGCCATTTTATTGTAGATTTTGTGGGCTTTGCTTTGGGGGGAGTATCCCAGAAGGATTCCTTCATCGCCTTTTTCATCAAACTTCCCAAGTTGGTCCTTCCCGTTGTTTAGAACATAAGATTTTCATCCAAAGGTTCTCAGATGAGTTATCTTTGGTTTTCTTCCATTGAGAAACTCACAGAGGATTTTTTCCAGGTAAAGTCTGATCATGCACCTCTTTTCACTCCTGCTAAGTATTCCCATAGGAATTGCATGCTCTGTGTACGTTGAACTTTGAATTTGACAGACCATGGACGAGGTCCTTCTTCATCAATATATCCAGAAGTGTGAAACTTGTATCCCCCCAATCCGTTATTCCATGTCTTCGAATCATTATCAACTGCATTCAAGCAGCTCATATCACCAGCTTAGATACAAACTTCTACATTGTTTTCTTTCCCACACCTATAATGTACCCCTTATTTCCATTTTCCAAAGGGTACATCCCTTCCTTGTAGGGTACAGGGCTTTCAGTGAGAGAAAAAACATGGTATTTCTAGTCATGTGCT
This sequence comes from Nicotiana glauca, assembly GCA_026770625.1. Lineage (NCBI taxonomy): Eukaryota > Viridiplantae > Streptophyta > Magnoliopsida > Solanales > Solanaceae > Nicotiana > Nicotiana glauca. Next base: position 8,395 of record MU684042.1, read on the forward strand.
TTGAGTATCTACTGTCCATGATCCATTACAGTCCGTTTCCTCACATCGTTCCCTGCACATCTAAATTATGGGTTAGATTTAGGAACCCAATCTAGTTTGGGTCCTCTTTTATGATAGAGGGGATGGATAAGGGCTTCTAGTCCATGCAGGCAACATTGATTTCTTACGAGCAGTACCTGGTCCCCTGTTAGTAGTCACTTTATCAGTAAGCACTTTGTTTTTCTGAACAGATTGAGCCCTGGCCTGGCAATTTTCTTTGAAGTTCCCATTGTTCTCACATTGGGTATACAGCTAGTTATCAGGAATAATAAAGTACTTGTTGTGAGGGTTGTAAGGAGTTTTCTCCTTTTCAAACCCAATTCCCTACCTGTTTCTACTATTATTGAAGTACATGGCAATGACAACATCTGAGGACTAGGTCCACTTGAGAGATTTCTCAAGATCACTTTTTACTCTCTTCAATTCAGCTTGAAGCTGCCTATTTTTCTCGAGTTCACCAAATATCCTAGTTCTAGCAGCTTTCAACTCATTTTCAAGCCTAATGTGTTCCTCACTGGCTATCTCCTTTCCTTTTCCAGAATTTTCAAGTTTTAACTTAGTCCAAGGATTCAATATTGTTTCCCTAGGTCTATAATTTCTTCCAAAAGATCATTCTTTTCTTTTCTAAAATTTTCGATGGTTTTCTTATGGTCAGTAACTATAGCCACTAAGTCATCTCTTGTTTGATCAGATTCTACTAATTCTAAGGTCAAAGAATCTTTATACTCCACAAGACTATGAAAGGCAGTGATTAATACATTAGCTAAAGGCATGAGTTTTCTTGGAGAATAGGTCTGAACATCCCTGAAATTTACCTCTTTGTTGTGATCGTCTTCATCATCATATGATTGAGCCATTAAAGAAAAAGTTGAGTCATATTTATTTTCATCGCCTTCACTTGCCTTCATGGAGCTATCACCAACATCAGTTTTATCTTCAGACTTACCAAAAGCAAAAACCTGTTTCACTACATTGTCAGCTGAACTTTTTTTCGTGAAGTTCTTGGAGAAATAATGTTTCAAGAGAGGACAATTTTTCATGAAGTGTCCATCCTTTCCACACATGTGACAAAGATCATTGTTCTTTGATCTTTTAGAGCTGTCCCTTTTTAGCAGTTCTCTATTTCTTCTGACCATCTTCTGTAACCTTTTTGTTAAGTAAGACATGTCACTGTCTTACTCACTTGAATCATTATTAGTGTCTTTAAGTAACAGGTACTTTTCCATCTTTGGTTCTTTCCTTTCAAAAGTTGGTAGAGTAGCCATGAGGATCCTTCTTAGGTGATAGGTTGATAGGAGGAACCAGCTCTGATACGACTTGTTAGAAATTGTGCGTCCACCATACTGTATATAGAACCAGGTTCTCTATCTATTTCCTCTGAAAATACAGATGAACCAAATTGTGTAGTGATCTGGTCCTATATAAGTTTGGTACAGTGCTAAATTTTTGTGAGTCCACCAAATAGTAGAGTACTTGGTCCTTTATCGGGTTCTGTTGTGAATGCTAGTAGATCTGAATGTAAATAAGGCAGAGGATTTTTACGTGGAAAAATACCACACACGGGGATAAAAAAAACCACGACCTACACCTCTAGGCTTTTAATTTCACTAACTTGCAATCTCCCTAATACAAGCCACTTTACAATAACCCTATTGCAAAGACTTCAACTAACTTGTGATGCTCTCATCACAAGTCACTCTATAACTATCCTAGTTATAAAGAATTTACTAACTTATGGTATTTCAACCACAATCCTCTTTTTCACACTACGGTTACAAAGGCTTTGACTAACTTGTGATGTTTCCACCACAAGACACTTTGTCACGCTACAATTACAAAGGCTTTAGCTTATGACTCAACCTAATCAACGCTTATAAGAAAGCCGGATAGGAGTTACAATGGACAACACATAAAAAAGACTCAACAACACTAAGGACTTAAGATATCATCAATATCGGATCAGGTCCTTGAGGTTGCAACAGCTTTGTTCTTGAGAGAGGTTCTTGAGCACTTGAGAGAATTTTCATTTTCTGTATTTGCAAGTGTTGGAACCTAAATATTATGCCTTGCATAAGGTTTATACTACACAAGACATCCTTAGTGATGTTCAATCTCAATGAGAAGTGACTGTTGCACTGTCTGCTGCACTGTTACAGGCAGTCACTTTCTACAATTGCTTTCCAGTTGTAGTTGACTTGTACTTCTGTCAGAGAACCCTAAGGGACCAGGTCCCTGTTGTGTTCCTCTTTGTACATTTGCGGACAATCAATTGCTGCAGTTGTATTCCAACTGTATGATTGAGTTTTACTTCTTTTAGGGGAGCACCAAGGGATCAAGTTCCTGATCTGGTTCTTGTGCACACTATCCAGATTGTCTTGAGTTGAGTAACTCCAATGTTGTTTTGTATAAACTATGTTGGTACACCTTGATCACATCACTTGAAGTGATGTGAGCACTTTAGTTGGTCAGATAATGAGTGAGCGGTGGAAACAATGTAGTGTGGCAGAATCTTCATTTCCGACTAAGTCCAATTGACTTTGTACTGTCGTGAGGAACCCACAAGAGTATTAGGTCCTTGTCTGGGTTCCTACCTCCTGAAGTTGTAGGAGGTTCACATTTGGCTGGAATATGTTAGATTCAGTGTAATCTAAGTGAGTCAGGTTTCCTATTTGGTTCTTGACATTAAGTTTATTAGATCATCAAAACACAAGGAAAAGATTTTGAAAACCTATCATCATGACAACAGTCTCACAACAACATTGTGAGCACTCCAAAGGAAAGTGGCAGCTACCGTGTCTAATGAACGGGAAGTAAAATTAAAAGTAATATTCGAGATCATATCAGTTGCATAAAAACTCAGGCATGTGTAGGAAACTAAGATGAGCTAATTATGGATGCAAAAAGGGGGAAAAAAATAGAAAAGGTAATAGCTTACGTTGAAAGAAAGCTAAGATGGAACGAATGAAATTATTCTATCAATGATCCAGAGTTGGTTACTTTATGAATGGACTTAAGGGTTCGGAGTTTTATACAAGTATCATATACAGCCGTAGAAGATTCTGGTCTATGTTAAAAGTAAGAATTGAGCACAGGTAATATACAAAGGATGAAAATATTAAAGGATTGTATCATGCATAGTCCTCAACGCCCATGAAAGGCTAAACATAATAACTAATATCAGGAACCACAGATCGAAAGATAGCTTAAGCCGACGTAAAGGTCGATTAGAAGAAGGAGGAAACTAAAGAGTTATATTACCCAAGTAAATCAGGAGTTTGATTATTAGACCCAGAAAAATAGAAACATAAAGCTAGTTAAAAAAGAACAGCCTCATAAGAAGTCAGTATGAAGCTCCCACTGGATTGTATTATTATAATAATGCTTCAAGTTGTAGTGTGAATCATACCTATGTAGAAGGGAGGTTATGAAGGAGATAAAAGATATGATGCGAGATTATAAGTACGTAAGATAAAGGTGAACAACCTAAGAGATAATCAAATGCAGAAAGTTGTGAATAGTCCATACTTCGGATAGAAGGCTAGATGCGTGAGGATTCAATATCCAAGAATGGTAGCAGCATCGTCAGTGGTATATTTCATAGCCTATAGTTTCTGGGTATCGAGGAGGCTAACTAAGACAGTAAAGAAGAGTTAGAGACGATGTGATGTCTCACTTGATGTTCCAGAGTGACATAAGGAAACATATGATACAAGCAAGTTGAAGGAAGGTTTCGGTAATATAAATAAATATGGGTAGGTCACGAGCTTAAGTATGGCAAAGCGACAAGGTTTTGGGAAGGAAAGAGTAAGGATACGAAAGGGGGAGTGAGAAGGTGGCATGAATGGATAAGTTCTCAATATTAAACCCATGAAAACAAGTGACCTAATGGTTTATCTAAGTTGTAGAAAGCTTAGTATAGCCTGAATGAAATCAAAGGAGTCTAAGATTAATATCATTTGAAAGAGATGAGGGAGCAATTATGGTAGATAAAGAATGGCATTTGGACCTTCGTTCGAATAATGATTTTGAAAAAAAAAAGGAGAAATGATTTCACTAACGACACGAGATTAGAATACCACCCATAAGGTAAATTACATTGCGACACTATGAAATACGATTATGGAAATTACTTCAAATAATCCACAATGCAATGTAAGCCATAGCGGCAATGTATTACGTAAGAAAATTCAAATATTCATGTGGAGGATTATAGATCAACATTGAGGTGAATCAACAATGGACAGTTACAAATTAAAAGGTATTAAATGAGATTACCCCATCCTACTTAAGACAAACAGTAATGGAGGAGCATTAAAGGACTAAGATTTATACCTAAAGGATAGGCAACAAAAGTAACTGGGAGTTTGGTAAGCATACCTCAATAACGATAAATTGAAGTAAAACAATTATGGTATAGTATGACCCATGTAGATACAGTAAAGTCGTACGAAAGGAAGACCAGATCTATTGAATATGATATGGCCATATTCGCAGGTTCTACAACATATCAAGCGAAGAACTTCAGTACACCTATAGGTTCCCAGAGAGGCATCCTATTAAGCCTTGTATATATTTGCAAAGTAAGCCCTAGATATTAACTACAAGCTAAAAGGAAAAAGGAAAAAGTAATCGCATAAGCGTACTTACAATGCCAGGGTCATACAGGCTGCATGACAGGAGATAGCAGCAGTTACGAGATTAGAAAGATTTCGATCGCAAGTTATGATATGAGCAAAAAGACACAAGTGAATACCCTAGACTTTAGATTTATTCACAGAGCAACTATTTAAATGGCAAGGAGAGTATTAAGGTATTCACAAGAGCTATAAGTTTTGAAAATGATAAGAGCATCAGCCATCATTCGAGAATGAATGTTTCAAAGGGGGGAATGATGTTATACCCCACAATATTATGATGATGTTGCATCTTGTAGTATTATATTACGATGATGTTACACCTTGCAGTATTACATTACGATGATGTTACGCTTCGCAATATTAAGTTACGACAATGTTGAACCCTACAGTATTACATTACGGTGGCGTTACTCTTCACAGTATTAAGTTACGACGATGTTGCACCATGTCGTATTGTATGTTGAATTTGTCGTAAGGTAATTGACATCAGTCCAAGTAAAAGATTATTTGCAGATTATAAGGATTATGCTATTTCACAAGTTATGAGTAAATTCGTGAAAGTAAAAGGGGAAGGAAGTCAAGAAAATAAATTTTCGTCAAAGTTTGGCATTTTGGATAAAATACGGCCCGAGCTAAAATACCCGGTATTTATGGATTAGTGCCATACAAGGTACTACATGACCATAAGGTGTACAATGTATATTAAAAGAGAATAGTATTTAAGTAAGTTGAGATAATGTTTAATTATACAGGTAATTGGTTAATTACCGTGTAACAGGACATTACCCAGTTAACTAATAAGTGGATAAAAATTTATAAACTATACCCCTCAAAACGTGGCAGAAGGACACAAAGTGAAGGTATGACTCTTGCTAAATCCATGTCTAGGAGGCAATTGGTGGCTAACAAAGGGATACATTATTATAATTAATATACCATCTTACTATCAGAACTCAAGAAACTTTACAAGACAAAAGATATTATCATTTTGTAATCGCAAGAAATGTTAGCCTCCATAAAAACAGTAACCATCTTCAAGCTTTCAACAAAAGCTAATTTCTCCATTTCTTAGCTTCATTTTGTTCAATACTGCAAAAAAAAAACAGAAGCTTAATTCCATCTGAATTTTGCTGTTCTAAAAGAGGACGGTGCAATCTTTGCAAAGAATATTATACGGAGTTTTTCCTACTCCAGGTATGTTAAGGCTATCCCTTCTTTCTTTTGGCATGATCCATGCAATGCAAAAGAAACGTGCAAATGCACAGCTTCCATAAATGACTCTATTCATAGAAATGCTAGAGATGCTTATGTTCATCATTCTCCATGTGTCATATTATTCTATCATCTGTTCATGGGTCTCAGAAAAATACGTAAGTTTAAAAAGTTTACCTAATGATATTATTCAAAGGCATAATGGTCTTATGACACTCCAAGATATTTTATTAACGTACTTTTCATGCATTGAATTCATCTACATTGACCCATGACGCTATATACGCATATATATATATATATATATATATATATATATATATATATATATATATATACGGGATATGAGAAAAGTTATGCCATTATATACACACCACCACCTGATCAGCTGGTATACGTTGATAATTTTGCCCACAGTGGCTGGGATAATATGATGGGACGCCCTCAGAGGCAGATGATGTTATGAATATGTACCTATGCACGATAAGACATTCATATGCATATGCATGACACTATGATTATTTCATTATTTACAAAGGTATCCATACTTACAGGTGGTGTCATTTACTATATATTTTCTCCATGTCTGTTATGTACTTATTTATGTGCCTTACATGCTTAGTACATTATTTGTACTAACATCCCTTTTTGGCTGGATATGTTGCGTTTCATGCCTGCAGGTCTCGATAGACATGGCGAGAGCCCTCTAAGTAGGCTATCAGCTTAGGAGATGATGTTGGTGTGCTCCATTTGCTTCGGAGTTGCTTGTTTGGTTAGTATGAGTTAGATGTGTATTGTTTGGTGTGGCAGGACTCTGTCCCGACCTTTATGAAAATTATGTATTCTTAGAGGCTTGTAGACAGAAGTTATGTACGTAAAATATTGTATGGCCTTGTCGGCTTATGTTCAGCGTTCCAGTAGTTATTTTAGTCTTAGAGGCCCATATGTCTTATGTATAAGTTAGCATTACCTGTTGTATTTTACCTATTTCACGGCAGTTTCTCCGACTCAGTTATTTGTGATAGTATAACATAAAAACATATGTTATGTTGGTACTCGATTGAGTAAGGTATCGAGTGCCCGTCGCGGCCCTTCGGTTTAGGTCGTGACAAAGTGTTAGTCGCCAAATCAAGTAAATGCATAACAGACCCTCAAAGGCTATATTACCTTTTCAATAATCTCGGTCTGTTCTTGACGATCCTTCGCCAATTCGACTCAGAGATCGCTAATCTCCCACTCTTTTTTGACATAGAGGATCTTAAGGCTGTCCCTCTCTTCCACAAGCTTCTTGAGTTCGGCTTCGCATAGGGCAAGCTCGGTCCGAGATTTGGTAAATGCTTGTTGGTGAAGCAACACGGCCTTCTCAATAGAAAATAAGTTAGACTTAGAAAAATGAGAATTAAACTCGAAGGGTAATTATGAAGATAAAAACTTACTTGTTCGAGAAACCTTTGGGCCTCGTAAAAAATAAATGAGATATCAGGATCGGGACCATCTTCGATCCCTAATAGGTACTCCCGAAAAATATCATTCCCTTTATAGGTCATAACTACATCAGGAGGGCATCTCGGAATTGCCCTTCGGAGGACACCGGGCCCGGTGGCAAGTCATCTACATTTATTATCCCAAGTGACTCATTTGGGATATTATCCTCTCTTTGGAGGGCCTCGAAATTAGGATCTTTGAGCTCACCCACCAAATGTCCCATAGGATAAAACACACTTTTCACCAGATGGATGGGGGAATTTTCTCGAGCTCCCCTACGAAATTTCTTCGGTTCGAGATTGAACCGCACCAGCCACTATCGGTTCAGCGATCTTCGAAGCATTAGTGCTTCGTCTTTTCCGAGCTACCAAACAGGAAACTGTCATTTTCTCCCTCATCATACTTATCCCGAAGTCATTGGGCCGTTTTAGGAGATAAGGCCACAGAATCGGCCTTAGGCTTTTGAGCCTTGCTTTTCTTTGGCTCCGGGGAACTCGTAGGTGACCCCCTTTTTCTCTTATTTTCCTCGGCGGGATTCGGTATTTCTTCTTCGTCGGGCGGGGGCGGCCGTATAGCAACGGCGTCTCCGAGGCCTGCATAATGATAAAGTGAGTACTTCACTAAGAAGCATAAACATGTGATTTCACCTAATATTTGTTGATTGAACTAAAGATAAATAATAGGAATTGACGAGAATTTAAAACAAACCAATACTTGGATAGTACCCTCGAGCTGATGAACCCTCGAGCTTAGTAGAATAAGAACAACTAAAGAACAACTTGTTAATAGTCCAAAGAAAGAGAGAAATATTATTTTGTCTTGATGAGTATGAATGCAGTCTTTTACATATGATGGGGATTCCACTTTATGTACTAGATGAATCCTAATTATAGTACAATTCTAATTACGGAAGTAAATTTCATTATTGGTACAAATAATTGCCCTTGATTTGATCTATTCCGGGATCCCAGTCTCCATCTTCGATCGGTTATGGATATCTCACCTTTCCGTTATTGCACTTCACTCGAAATCGGTCATACTTAGCATCGATTCTTGCTGGCCTCGATCTCGATAGACTTCTTGATCCTTGAAGTCGACACCTTGTCTTCATGTTATAGCCCGATCCATCGCAAGGCTGACCCTCAACATGATCTCCTAGTCTCCATTAAATAGTAAAATCGGGCAAGCCTGATTTTTACCGTATACAGATAGTCCCCTTATTTCTTGGAGTCCAAGAAACGAACTGAGCCTTCGATTTTGTACCTCTTTATAACATCACCCTCATGACGTAAGCGATAAAGGCAATTAAAGCGTCGCATCTGCACCATTTTCAAGATCATTAATTAGTGCCAGTTGATGGTCCGCCACTAGTTCTTTTAAACCGTCATACCAAATATTATAAGGAGATCATCTGCATAATTTCTCAAACTTCACTTCCAAAATCTATTCTAATCTTCATAGATCTTTTTCTCCCTACAAGTTTTTCAAATTTTCAAATCTCGTTTGTCAATCTTCTCTTCAAGCAACAAGTTTTATCTTCATCTTTCTCTGAACTCGTATAAAAATGGAAAAAACATCGTAAACCATTCCTCAGAAGGAAAAAGCCACTTCTCCACGGCCGGTCGACGATAAAACGCCGGTGGAGCCACACATCAAAGAGTGTGTTCCTGGGTCATGCGATCTTACTTCCAACTTTACAGTTGAGAAAACCTTGTCGGTACCTACCCAATGTGAGCTAATATCAAGGTACATATGCTCGATAACTGAGGGCGATATTGAGCACGTGAAAAAATACTGTCATTAGGAAAAAAAGAGGTCATGATTCCTACCCCCCGAAGAGGATATTACCACTCGTGTGAAAGGTTTTTTAAGTGTTTACACTTACCCTTTCATGCTCAGTACCGTCGATCCCGTTATTATCAACTTCTGCTTCCAATACCACATAACACTAGGCTAAATCCACCCCACTTTTTGGTGCATCGTTATTTTGCTCCGATTCTTCGTGAGCAAGGTCGAAGGGATGTCTTTCACCCTCGATCATCTCATTAGACTGTACAATCCCCATCTTTATCGAGGCAAATTAGTAAGGCTTCAGCACCAGCCACATAGGTGTTATTCTCGAGCATAGACAAGGACAAAGATCAAGGATGGATAGGCCGATTTGTCCGAGTGAGGACTTCTAACATAATCCTGGCCGAGAAGGTGCCATTCCTCAAAGAATGGAACATGAGGCGTAAGTACAAACCCACTAGTAGCTTATGTTGATTGTTTTGCTTCCTTTACCTTTTATCATCAACATTCTATCTTATGATGCAACGGTCTCTAGGGTTCCCAGTGCAATCCCGAACCTTGAAAGTTGGGTTTGAAAACTTGGGTCAACCTTGTTGTACGTTGAGCACTCGTGGTGCGATTTGTCCGAGGACCGATGGGAGGCGAATAATCATGGTATGCTTCTCTATATATGTTCGATTCCTTCCTGTGAAATGTTTCTTTTTTATTTTTACTTTATTTCCTCCCATACAGGTCATAGAGACAAAGCTTACATGGGGCCGCCCCCACCTAGGGAAGAAGAGGCCCATAAACCGACTAAGGATAAGAAGAGGAAAAGGGGTCTTGCCTTTTGATACTCTAAACCAAAGAAGAGCAAGGCTCCTAAGTCGAAGAATGGCACTTGCCCTCTGCATGCCGACGTAGACCAGAAACTATGAGATGAAGAAGAGGAGAAAGAAGATGTTGACTGTGAGGTGGTGGCTCGAAGGAGAGGAAGCGCCAAAGCTTCAAATGAGGCTCATCTTCAAACCGAGGATATCTCAGAAGATGGACTAAGCAAAGTCCCCGAGTTATCGGAGGCTGAGGATGTCTCCCGCCATGATTAACAATCGACGGGTGTTCCTAAAGGGTCCGGTTTCGAGACCGTCCGATAAGGATAGAGCAACCCAAGTGTCTTGCTTGGGCCAATCAATATTGATGATTCACTGCCCCTCCCCATATTTTCTTTGAGGCAAATTCGGGAGGCCTAGTCTATGGAGACTCCCGATGTAGGAACGGTCCCATGAAGGGAATGACTTATTTCATGGCTGCTTCACGAGGGTTGATGATGTTTCCTACCTAGATGCATCAATCATTTTCAATAAGGCTCAGCGACTTCTAAACTGGGTAGATTTCAGCCCTCGATATTAGGTTTACATTTGTTTTTATTTCCTTCTTTCCTCCATAGGCTGTGATACTTTATCGGGAAGTGTTTCCTAAATCTCGAGCTGAGCGAACCGATGTGTGGCTGATCTCAAAAGGCTCACGAAGGATAGAGACACCCTCAAACTCCTTTATGTGAAAAAAAGAGAAGGTCAGGGACCTCCGACGTAAATTGGCAACAGCTCATAAAGAACAGACAGACCTGATTGAATAGATAATGAAGAATTTTCTTAGAAGTTTGGTGTGCCGATTCAGGGATGGAGACTAATACTTTGACCTTGTAGGTTCAGTAAAAGGCTGAAAAGATCGAGCAATCGCAAGGAGGCTGAGCTGAATGAGGTAGAGACTTTGGGGTGGAAGTAGAACATAGACCGTCTGTCCTCGAAAGAATATACTGCTCGAGCCTAGCTATCTTCGGTTGAAAGGCAAGTCCAAAGCGTGAAGCAGGAGATCTTAGCCCAATCATAGAAAATGAGGGAGCTCGAGGCTCGGTTGGCTGTTAAGCTTGCAAAGGCCGTATCTAAGGCATAAAGAGTAAAGGTCGATGCGAAAGCGGTCGTGGATGTCTATCAAGCTGATGTTGAAGCTGCTCATGTTTGAGAAAAGGAAATTTCCAATGCTGCTCAGGGTCGATCATTCTGTGTTGCCGAGCATGCCAAGTGTTAGTTTCAGAGAGAGACTGTCAAAGAAATTCATGATCATGGATTTGACCTCACTGCCGATATCGAGAACCTGAAACTTCTCAAGGCCAAAGCCAAAGCTTTGCTCTATGATGATGATGACTCCAGGACCGCAGGTCGATCCGAGAGCAGAGAAGATGAAGATGGAGCTCTCGAGGAAGATTAGGCACTTAGAATTTTTTCTTCTTTTTCTTTTTGATTTTTTGTGTAAGACCCTAAGTGGTCTTTGTAAATACTTTCATATATATGAAAGGTCCTTTTTCTTTCCGATTTGTCTCTGATTTCTGTTTCATGAAACTTTTGTTTTGCTTCCGCCTTATGACAATTCCGATATATTTTAGGTTTTGTGAGAAATTCGACTCACTTCACTGCCTTGTGAAAATTTTGTTGAAATCAGATTGCTATAGTCTCTGTAATTGAGTTAGTAGTTGCTCAAAATTTAGAGTAGATAAACCCTTATGTTTTTTGGTTAAGTGAGGGAGGGTCCTCAAGCTCAACAATGTAATAGCCCTTAGTCTCTTGAATCGGGCCGATATGGCCTCGAAAAATTGGCTTTTTCCCTTTTTCGGCCTAAAAATTTCAATGATACAAAAATTTGTTATGCCTTAGCACGAGATAGATCTGTACCCATTAGGGTTCAATGTTATCAAAAATTTTTTTTTATGCCTTAGCATAAGTTTGTTCAATTTGGTATCTATTAAATTTTTCGAGGGTTGATGTTATCGAAACCGTATGTAAATTTGCCGACGGTATCCCCTTTTAACCGATTTTATGAAAATATTTGAAGTCTTGTTTGACTATGGAATTCGGATGTCTCTGAACCGTGTTAGTTTTTCCGTAGCCTTTAACTTGATATTTGCCCTTCTCGATTATACTTCAAACCTGTTCGAAGTATCAGCCCATGAGTGGGGTAGGCGTAGCCTATAAAATCAATGATTGCCTTTTTAAAGTCTTATGATTTTGAAGTTTAATAATTCCAGCATGTCGATTTTTAGATGGCAGTCCCCGAGTACGGGGTTAATTGCTTGAGCTTTAGTCGTGATTGTCTCTTGAGCGTGTTTTCGCAATAGATCATATGTATGAAACTGTGAAGTAGAAATTTCACTAAGGCATGGAATATTTGGTACAAAAAAGATACTTCTTTTAATAGATCGTTCTTGCGTACATGTTTTGCCATTAGGGCTCGAGTAACTACACGGGCACGATTCATTCGATCATTTGGCCCTTTACAAAATTTACCTATCGAGACCTTATCGACACGAAGTATTTTCCTAAAAAATATAACATCCGAGGGTGATCCCCCCAGTATTCGAAGTTCGCGAATACTGTTGAATTTCTCTAAGAACAAACAATGGTTGTCTTGTTAAAAACCTTACCGGAAAAATCCAATTTGGATAAAAATCGGTAGAAGGGAAAGGAAGTATCCAACCTAAGGAGTTCATTTTTGGAGAGAACTTCGACGTCTTCGACCAAACATCTGTAATAAGTTAGTATAAAAAACAAATTAAAAAGAGAGAAAATCATACCTTAGCAATAATACCCTTTGAGGAGTGATATGTTCCAATTATTCTGCAATTCGTGCCAAGCTTCTAAGACCCTCTCCAAATAATGCGGAGGACCTGATACGGTCTTTCTTAATTTTGATCTATCTTCCCCTCATTTTGGTCTTAAGTGTTGATGGTGACCTTTCTCATAAATAATTCCCCCAATTTTGAAGTGTCGAAGATTCGCTCTTTGATTGTAATGTCTTTCGATTCTCTATTTCTGGGCGGCCATTAGAATAAGGGAGGCTTCTCATTTTTCATCTAGAAATTTGAAGCTCGTACTCATAGATTCATGATTTGATTCTTTTGTTGTGTACCAAAATCTGACGCTCAGTTCCCTAAATTCAATCAGGGTCAGAGCTTCGGCGCCTTATACTAAGGAAAATGACATTTCCCTTATACTAGATTTTGTTGTTGTCCGAAATGCCCAAAGGATTTCAGGAAACGTTTCTCTTCATTTTCCCTTAGCATTATTCAATCTTTTCTTTAGGTTCTGAATGATGGTTTTGTTTGTTGATTCGGCCTGTCTGTTCCTACTAGGTTATTTTGTGACCTTCGATGAACTTTGTTATTTTGCTACCGAAAAATTGTTTTCCATTCTCGCACACTATCTCGGCGGGTATCTCGAATCGACACATGATGTGATACCAAATTTAGTCTATGACTTCTTTTCTAACTTTCTAGAAGGCCTATGCTTCAACCCACTTAGAGAAATAGTCAGTCATCAAGAAAATGAACTTAGCCTTACCTGGGGCCAATGGTAGAGGGCCGATGATATCTATTTCCCATTTCATGAACAGCCGTGGGGATAAGAATGAATGAAGTTGTTCCCCCCGCTAATGAATCATGATGCATGTCTTTGGTATTTGTCGCATTTTCGAACGAACTCCTTAGTATATTTTTCCATACTGTCCCAATAGTATCATGCGCTGATCACTTTGTGAACCAGTAATTCGGCACCCGAATGGTTCCTACAGGTTCCCTCGTGAATTTTTATAGGATGTAGTCGGTGTCTCCCGAACCCAACCATATTGCAAATAGCCCATCGAATATCCTTCTGTACAGTGTTCCATCATCAGCCAATGTGAATCATGCAAATGTCGTTCGTAGAGTCTTCGATTCCTTAGGGTCAGACTCAAGTTTCCCATTCTATAGATAATCAATGTACTTGTTCCTCCAATCCCAAGTTATGCTTGTGGAGTTTATTTCGGCATGGCCTTCATCGAATACCATCTTTGAAAGTTGTACGACAGTACCCAAGCTAATTTCATCATCTTCGATTGACGAACCAAATTTGCAAGGGCATCGGCCTCACCGTTCTGTTCTCAAGGTACATGATGTAGGGTCTATTCTTTGAATTCAATCTGCTCTAACCTCTGCATTCGATCTGCTCGAACCTCTGATTTGTCCAAGTACATCTATATTTGATCTTCTCGAACCTCGAAGGTTTTGTTGACCTGGTAAACCACGAGTTGAGAATCACACTTGGTCTTGATGACCCCTGCTCCCAAACATTTAGCCAGCTCGAGACCTATAATCATGGCCTCATACTCGGCCTCATTGTTAGTCAACTTAGGGGTTTTTATATATTGTCTAATTGTACTTCAAGTGGGATGTCGCGCCCCCTTTTTTCCCTCCTCGCGTCTGGAGAATAAAGCTAATGACATTTTGGATATAGGACAACTCGTTCCTTTTGAGAACTGGGTTTTGCATTTGAAGAGTAGCCACCTAATGATTTATGGTGCATTAGGACACCTACAAGGTTTATTTCAATGTTTGCTTGAAAACCAAAGATGGGTCAAGGGCTTGAAATTATCCTAAGGGGAAGGTGTTATGCACCCCTCAAGATCCACTAGTGTGGTTCCCAGCCAGACAGATCTTTGTGAATTTGGTGCAATTAACATGTAAACAGATAAGGCTCAAATAAGAGGGGATTTTAATACATAAGTGTTTGAAAGTAAAACAAAGTTTGAAAGAGCAATTATTAGAAGGCTGATTTGGAAAAGAAGTTATAATGCTTTTAAAAGAAAAGGAAAGAAACGGAGGGGAGTCCTAGGTTTATTTATAATATGGATTGCATCGATGCAATGCTCGGTAGTCACTCCTCAAGAGAGGGGCTACATGTGGTATTAGCGCACCACCCATCATATCCATATCTACCGCTCCCACCCCGTTAAGGTACTAAAGCGTAGATTGGTCTCGACCACTATTGCATTCTATTACCCGTCCTATTCCTATCAGTCCCGGAGGTATTTTAGACTACTATTTCTAAAAGGGAGGGATATTAGGCTGACTTTGAAGTTTCAAAGGTGAAAAATCTAAGGCGACATACAAAAACACATAGGACTGCACATTAAAGGGAAATCACATAACGTAGAAGGCTCATATATACCTCCTCAAATAAAGAAATCAAATAGCACGACTTCAAACAAAAATCAAGGTCTGAATAAAAAATATACTAAGGCAAGGTGATTATTGTTGTTGAAGCAGACTTGGTCTATTACATCACTCAGTTAGGAAACCCGAATCAGGCCTGCCTGCTGGTTGTAGCAATTAACAATTAATAAAGGCGGGTTCAGTTTTATTATTGTTATTACCTAAGGATTGCCTAAATGCTTAGGTGAGCTCATATGAACATGGTGTCTATTACTGGTTCTGAATGTGGCAAATAAGTAACAACTTAAAACGAATGGTTTGAAATCTTATAGGTATGCTTGCTAAGCCGCGTTAAATAAGGGGATTAGGTTACTTAAAAACTGGTTCGGAATAGACTGAATTAAATTAGACTAGTTTTAGATCCTGCAGACGATGGTATCCACTATTGCGAATTTTATTCCTATAGACATAATATCTAAGATTGCTAATTTTAAACCCTTATATGCATGATATCTGATATTGAATGTAGAATGGAAACAGGTAGGATTTTACTTGGAAATTCCTATAGGCATGGTTTCTATACATTATACTGATTTTACATTACGAACATAATATCTACTTATAGCCGTTTATATCCTAAAGCATGATATCTAAGCGGTAACAAAAGTGCAGAATTTTTTAGATAAGTCTTATAGGCAGGTTATCTAGGTGTGAAGTTGAACATGCATGATTTAAAGTAAGTCTTACAGACATGGTTTATGAATACTGAGTTGACCATGCAAGATCCTATAGACATGGTTTCTAAATGGAGAATTAAAAACCAGTCCCATATGCATGTTTTTTACCCATGAGCATGCATAATTACCCATCCCTTATTTCACTAGCCAACCCTGAGTGTTTATCACTACTTTTTACAAATTAGAAATACTGAATTACATCAAAATATAAAACAAAAGAAGCTACAATTAAAGGAAGCCTGATTCTTGGTTCCTCCTTGAGTATTGGAATAAACCACCTTGAGATGCCATGTTTCAAAGCCTTTCTCAGACCTGGTGTGTGTCGGAGTTCCCTTAGGGTCTCAAAGGACCCCGGGCAGTGCTTACACCCAGGTTCATAGAACTAAATAGAGATGAGTGCAGTGTGGAAGGGCCAGCCCTTATGTGTCCAAGTTCAGAGGGAGCTCATGGGTCCCAAGGAAAGGCTCACACAAGAAGGGCAGAACTTAAGTCTAAGAATATAGTGGAAGTGCAGGAATAGAGTTATAAGACTGAGGGGAGAAAGGAGAGGGGTAAAGGGTGATAGGAAAATAGTAATAGTAAAGCACATAGTTAATAATTTTATGCAAAGGGGGGTTAGGGGTTGGAAATCCATTGCAAAGACCATATGTACTCAGGTAGAGATTAGCTTTGGGCATGCACAACATTAGGAAGTGATGGCATGCCTATAAATCAATCAGAACAGACAACATCTAGAGGAGACATGGAGGTTATAATCCCAGAGGGATCAGGTTTGGGTCATGCACAGCAATGTCCAATGCTGTCATGCCCCAAACCAACCACAGACACCAAACACATTGGGGATTGGGATTTAGGATTCATAAGTGAATTCTTAAGAAAGCATTCATTAGAATAAAAAGGGGCAGATTACAGCATGCTTAATAATGAAACTTCATTAAATACAAACAGGGAATCAAACAAGAGTGGATGAAATAATAAAGAAGCATGTTGTTGTTGATACTGAAAATTAGCTAGAACATACCAGTAAAGATACAAATGTAGAGAAAAATGAGAAAGCTTCCTACAGCCTAGCCTTGTCTTTCAGCCGGCTAGGTAAGGCAGCAATACAAGTAGCAACAGAGAAAAGAGAGAGAGATTTTGGTGGAGTGTGAGTCTGAACTCAAGTGTTTTATGCCTTGTGTTCGTGTCTTTGAAAGAAGAGAATGTGGGTATTTATAGTTTTGAAAACATGTGAGAAATAAGGAAATAAGTAAAGTTCAATGCAAATATGGAAATAATCAATAGTCAGAATCAATCGACCAAGTGATTCCCCTTTAATTCAGGAATAACTTGTTTAACGAGGCTAACAAGTTCAAAAGAAGGAAAGAAAATTAGTTTGTGGGCAGACTGATTATTACCATAAAGAGAAGTAGTAAAACATTAAGTAAGCAATCGAGTCCAAGTACAGAGATGCACTTGTTTTGGGAAAAATATTCAACATGGCAATAATAAGGAAAGGGATCAATTACTTTACCAGGCGAGTGAAATTAGAGTTCGCAAAAGAAAAGTTTTGAAATTAGTCCCAAGATTGAGAATCAATCGAAGAAGGAACCTCATCATATAAATAGAGTGCACAAACAATAGACATGTGAGGCCAAACTATTGGAAAACAAAACAACATGCAATAGTAGCACAAAGTTAGTAGATAGCAAACATTCGAAGTAGGGTAGTCAAGTAGGTCAAGTCTCATTGAATCGGTAGTAAAGAAAATAGAGTATCAAAAGCATGCAAAGGGTCTCTCAATAATAGATGAGAAAACCCTTCTGAAAAGCATAGTCGAATTTCAAAGATAGTAAGAACCTAGAATCAGAGGAATCTCATAAAGAAAAGAGAGGCTGAAACAAAGGAACTGCAAATCAAGTTAGGTATTCAGACGAGCAGTTTCAAACCCAAAGACAAAGGTTTTCTTTAACAATATTCAAGTTTAAAAGATGATAACATATTGAGTTTAAAGATAATAAACAAGTAAATCAAACAAATATTTAGCAAACAACTTCAGAAACTCGAATGAACCCAAAAGGAATTAGGGTTTTCAAACTAATCAAGTATAAAGATTATAAACAGATAAATCAAACAGATACTAGCAAATAGACTCAGAAACCCAAAAAAATTAGGGTTTTTAACATGCTAAACTCAGAAGAGATTTTGAAAAGAAAAACTTGAAGGAAAACCATAATCGAAAAAAGATGAAGAGTGTTTTTTTTAAATCAAAATTAAAGAAGCTTCGAGAAAGCGTTTAAAAACTCATAGCAAGCATGGATCTAAAGTAAACCTAAAACAAGTTGAAAAGGTCTTAGAGATTAGGGTTTCAGAAGAACCCCAAGCGATGAGAAAGGCCTTGAAAGCTATCGATCTAAACAGGAGAGTCAAAGGTCTGATCGAATGGCCATAGCTGGCCGGAGAAAGGTTAGAAATGATCGAAGAAAGGTCATCGAGTAAAGACTGGACCAAGCCCCTTCAGAATGTGGTCATGAGACCACGGAACCAAACACGTAGAAGCCCTGGAAGGCTGATACAGGTCCTAGATGGCTTTGGCAACCCTTGGATTAGGGTAGATTAAGGTGGTGGCAGCTAGGGTTTGAGGTTGTTGTAGAGAGGATTTTAGAGAGGATGGGATTGATAGGCAGCGTATGGTGGGAAATGATAGGGTTTAGGGGTTCGTTTAGGATTAATTTAGGTAAGGGTGGTTATGGACCGTTGATCTGAATGATCAACGGCTGGGATTAAAACGGGTAAGTAGGGATATCGGCATCCGTCTGTTTAATTGCAATTGGGTCGGGGCTTAATAGAATTTGGGCCGGGGTAATTGGGATTCAAATTGGGTCAATTTTAGGCTACAATTGAAATGTAATTGGGCTAAAATTTAAATAGCTAATTTTCCCTATTAGATTTATAAAAATAATAAAGTAATTTCTAGAAATAAATTAAAGGTACTAAAATGATTTATAGCACATAATTAACTATTTTAAAATACCGTACCTGATTTTTTATGAATATAAACGTAATTAATCATAAAAGAGACTAATGTTGCAATTATACAATTTCATCCTTAAAAATACTAAATAATTTTGTAAAAAATATGAAAATATACATTAGCTATATATTAGCATAATCCTAAAATTTCAACAAATGAATCACCAAAAATGATAATTTAGAAATAATTATTGGATTTTTTATGGATAAAATATGGGGATAAATTGACTTAAAATCTTTTAAAATTAAGGAAAAATAAGGAAACACCTGGATATGCTTATATATGCATACATATGCTATTGTTAAGGTACTTTGCATATAAAATATATATAGAAAAAAATTGGGTATCAACAGCTGCCCCTCTTTACCGGGAAGGATGAAAGAATTGTAGGATAAGGATATGATGGCCAAACTTTGATCGAATGAAATGGTTTGAATAATATAGGTCGAGCCCTAGCTTTTGAGATACCTCCATATCCATGGTTTTACAGGAATCAGGCCATATGTAGTTCAGGATCCATTGGAGGGATATGCCTACAGGTACTTTCCAAGAACGAACACGATATTTCGGTAAGGGCGAATGAAAGGCTTACGGGAGTAGTTAGGTCTGATGTGGCTACGGGAACTGGAGCGGAAACGCTCCTGGCAGGATGGTTGTTGCTTGCCGGTTTTACATGCAAATAAGTAATACAAGCATATATTGTGCGTAAATTTAAACATGATGCAAATTCCCGTCGGAGCATGAATCTTGTCTTCAGACGGTTAGGATGACGTCTTTAGACCATGATGTCCTGGTCCATGAAGCGTATAATAAAGGATTTGCATGCTATGAAATGATGCTCTCGGACTATGAAAATGGTGCCTCCGAATCATGGTTCCTTTGAATAATGATATGCAAAAGATTGAAAGGGATCCTCAGGCCATGGCATGGTGTTCTCGGGCTATGAGGATGGTGCCTCCGAATGATTATGCCTTTGGATAAATTGACTAGATTTCAGCCCATGAAGGATGCAGTAGCATGTGGCGATCTTTCAGCAGTGCAATGGGGCAATCTTTTAGCCGTGCAATGTGGCGATCTTTCAGCCGTGCAATGCGGCAATCTTTCAACCGTGCAATATGGATAGATACAACGCTTAGTCTCGGAATGCAGAATGCTAGCCTTATGCAAGTTGGAAGGCATAATGGTAGCCTTATGCAGTGCAGATGCAGATAGAGGTAGAGCTTAACCTCGGAAGGCAGAATAGTAGCCTTATGCAGGTTGGAAGGCAGAATGGTAGCCTTATGCAATGCAAATGCAGGTAGAGGTATAGCTTAACCTCGGAAGGCAGAATAGTAGCCTTATGTAGGTTGGAAGGTAGAATGGTAGCCTTATGCAATGCAAATGCAGATAGAGGTAGAGGTTAACCTCGGAAGGCAGAATAGTAGCCTTATGTAGGTTTGAAGGAAGAATGGTAGCCTTATGCAATGCAGATACAGATAGAGGTAGAGTTTAACCTCGGATGGCAGAATAGTAGCTGTATGCTAGTTGGAAGGCATAATGGTAGCCTTATGCAAGTTGGAAGGTAGCATGGTAGTCTTATCCAAAAATAAAGTAGCAGATGATAATAGATTTTCTTAGCTGATAGCAAATTGCGGCGTAGTGATTACTGGGAGCATTGTGACATGCGGAACATTAATGGTGTGTGCTGATAGCAAAGGTTGGTAAGTGCGATGGTCCAGAGAATAATATCTATGATTAGTGTTTTCTCTTTGGGCGTACATTGGGTTTAATGATTTTGTAATCCTGGTGCCTGCATCTAAAGATAAATCGTGAGTTTTGTAAAGGGGAAAAGGTTAGTTCGTATCCATGCTGGCTCTGCTCGTCTTTGATCTGGTGATACTATATGTATCATTGGGGTAGCATTGCTAAACGAAGCAGTTTCAATAAGTAAACACGCATGATTTTGTAAAAGTATGACACAAATATATAAATAAAATAGTTTTTAGATGAACCGATGACCGTGATGCGGTTCGATACATTGCAACCTCTCTTGCTACAGAATTTTGAGGGTCCTCCTCAAAATACTTCCCTAGTTTGATAGGTTGACGTTTCTGACTGTTGCTCGTGCAATGATTAGCTAAAATTACTTTGGAATTTTGAGGGTCCTCCTAAAAATTCTACCCCAGTTTCCAATTTCGGGGGGAATGAAAATTTTATTGAATTGTGACCGAACTCATTGTCACACTTCCTTTTTTACATACCTACCCCGAAGGATAATGTATAAGGGAGTTTTATCCTTTAAAGTAACATTATTCGAAATAGGATTATTTATTCAATTCTCAAAGTCGCCACTTGGGATAGGTTTGGCTTTTGGTGTCCCAAGTCACCGGTTTAACTTGAATCCCAAATCGAGGAAAATTTCGACTTCCAGAATGGAGTCTGCGAACCAAAAATTCTGAATAAGGAATTCTGTTGACCCGAAGAAAGGTGTTAGGAACCCCCGGATCCCGTGGTTCTAGCACGGTCGCTTAAACTATTATAATTGGCTAAAAATTCGATTTTAATACATGTCATCCTATAGTAAAATTTTAAAATTATTTACTGCTTTTAATTAAAAAATTTAAGAAATTGAATGTCGTTTAAAATATGTTTTCGGATCACGTCACATGAAATGCACCCGGATCCTTGGTACATTTTATTCAACATTTTGGGATTTGGATTTGGGTCGCATGAAATGCACACCCGAATTTAGGGAGGTAAACTTATTAAAGAACGCGCCTAAGGCGACTAACGTGTTATTAACTTTGCGGGAAGCCATGAAAATTCGCTAAATGGCACGTCCCGAATTCTAAGTCTTTAATATAAATATTAAGAGGGTCGCGTGCTTTATGAATTTTATTTGACGTGGCGCACCTCATTTTTATTTTAAAGGCCAACCTAAATGAACTATGATTTTCTATCAAGTGTTATCTCTAAAGGGCCTAATTAAAAGAAATTCGGGCTTCAAGCTCAAATCCGAATTTAAACAAGAGGAAAAAACCTCTTAATTTAAATTCGCTACCTAACTTGGAAAGCCCAAATCGATACTATGTCAAACTATGAATTACGCTCTTAACTCTCTTAGGCCTCGAAACCAATTCCAAAATAATAAAATTCAATAAAGTTTGGATGAAAGTCTACCAGGTCGTGGACTGTCATGGGGGTCAAATGGAAGATGCAATGGGCTTAATGAGTCTGGATATAGACCCTGCAATATCATATTGATTATGCCATTGGGCTTATTATGGAAGGAAACAGGCCCAGGAAGTATTGGTGTTCGAATTTCAGCTATAAAGCTGCTGATTATGCTTAACTAGGCCTGGTGTTTGAGCCCAGAGACAAGGTCTAAGTTGAAATAGAGTCTAAGGTTGATCATGGATCAAAGGTGGAATTTAAAAAATTACAATGTTACAGTCATTTCAAATTGTTTGGTTAAAACCTATATTTTGCTAGGTTCAAACTCGCCCAAAGGATGAATAGACACCTCAAAATTTAAAGACAAAAACTGAAATGCTTAACATCAAATTCGGGATCGTATTTTATTGAAATGTGATTTTCTCATTTTTTTGAATCAATATGCTGAAACTCAAGTTTAAATCTAAAATCTAAACTAACAGGCTTATCTATATGAATTACGATTACGTATGAACATATTAGATCTACTATCTAACTAAAACATGAAGACTTAAGCAATCAACTTTAAACAATGTGAATCTACTATCACTGAACATTGTACTTCGTCATTCTGAAATTTAAAACAATCCAAAACAGTCTAAAAGAGTCCAAAAGAGTCCTAATTATTCAAACGGTCCTAATAAATTCCAGTAAGTATTCATTCAAAATGAAATTTGCAACTAAATATTAAAACTAGTAATGACTATAAGGAAAATCCAAGTGAAACAACAAGTATCTCTTCATCATTTGATTCCACAAGTAGTTCATACACATTGCTTCAAATTTCTAGTTCACCTGAGTCAAGAAAATGTACCTGGAATTGAAATATGATAAATGAAGAAGGAATCAGCAGTAGTATTCAGAATCAGCAGTGAAATCAACAGCACAGGTACACTTTTGAATCCAAAAACATCATCACAAATCCCAGGAGTGGATGAAGGATAAACAACACCAACAAAATACTTAAAATAGACCCGATAGAACCCAAATAAACTTGAAATTAAACCCAGGACCACTTCTGTAACTTTAGCAACCAGAAATACCTCTATCTAAGCTAGGAATTCAAATTAACAGCTGAAATTTGCAACTAATCTAAGGGAAATTTCAATGGAATAACATTTTTTGGAGTTTTTGCTATTTTTTTTATTTTTTGAAAAACGAAGATTTAAAAATGAACTGTACAGATGCTCAAACATCAGTTTTTGTTTGTGGATTTTGAATTTTCTAACTTTCATAGGTTCGAAGTTTATGGAAACTTTTGGGGGGAATTTTCAGATGCCAAAACATGTTAAACAAGGCAGTGGGGACTGCCTTTTATAGGCAAAATTGAGGGAAAGTTTCAGATTTTTGTTTTACACCTTTAGTCCCTCTTTTATTTTCAGTATTCAGCTAATTAGACCTTCATTTTCTGACTTGTTTCTCAAGATACTTCACTAAGTTACTAAAACTCTACTTGGAACCCCATCTAGAATGTTCTAGGGATTTCCAAATCAGTTATTTACAATATTTTCTTCCATTGAATAACCTCTACTACCCTTTTACTAGTCTGGAATTTACTAACCTAGCCTAGCCTTGTTAACTAACCAAACAACCATAGTTAGACAATACTAAACTAGAGATCAATCAGCTATAACCAAACAGAGTTTAAAATTTGAGCTAACTAATCTAATTAATTGAAATTGGACTTTAACTCTAATGAACACTAATATCCTATGGTCAAAATAGAGAATTAACCATTAACTAACAAATAAAAATGAAAACTAAAGTATAATTGATGTCAAATACACAATCATGCATCGAAGTCAAATATGAATCACACATAATCGAAATCAGTTCTAAGAAAATTGGACAAAAACAAAAAAAATTGAATTTAACTAAACTACTCAATAAAAGTAAAAATTAGAGAATTAACCACTGAATTAAACCAGCAACATAAAAAATTAAAACAAAATTAAACTAAAAATCAGAAATCATGTAGGCAGAATCAACCAAAAATGAAAATTAAACTAGAAATCAAAAATTATGAGAACAGAATCAATCGTAAAAAAAAATTAAACAAGGAAGAAAGAAAAGAACAAAAACTCACTGATTTGGTCTTCCACGAATTGAATTCGGATTTAGCCCCCAAATAACATTATATGTTTGTTCTTGGTGAGAACAAACATATCATGTTATTTAGGAACTCAAATCGACCCTTGCATAGTCTTTAAAAATTTCAACAGTCTCTTATAAAACCCTAGATCTAAAATTCCGACGGTTTCAGTTAGGTTTAAGGGGAATTTGTTTGGGATTTATGTACGGAAGGGTAAGGAGAGTATATGGTGTTGATTTGGTAGGGTTTGGGTGACGGCGCCGCCTAGGGTTTGACATATTTGAGGTTTTTGGTTGGGATTTGACGAAAAACAGTCATGGACTCATGATGAGGAGAAGGAGACGAAACTATGGTGAGATTTTGGAGGTTGTTGGAGCTTCGCCGCCGGCAGAGACAATTTCCGTCCGGCGGCTGGCGGCGGAAGGGGCGGTAGTTAATTTGGGGTATTCTGAGACGACGGGGAGAGGGGTAGGGGGGTAGGGCTTCCGACATTAATATATTAAATTTGCCTCAGTTCCTGACCGTCGGATCAAGAATCCTCGACGGCCTTGATTAATTTGTAATAAAACGACGTCGTTTTTAAAATCGGGCTGGACCAGGTTTGGGTGTAATTTGGGCTGGGCGTTTGGTCCGGTTTTAGGGATTTTTGGCTTTGGGCTAATGAATTAAAATGGCCCAAACACAACAGCCTAAAAATTCTTTCTTTTTTAATTAATTAAATTTTTATTTAGTTTCTTCTTTTCTTCCTTTTCTTATTCATAATTTTTTTTAGATTTTATTAAGTACAAAATTAAAAATAGACAAGACCTAATTTAAACTCTAAAATTAAAACTAATTAATTCTCAAAAATTAAACGAATCCTAGTTTAAAAAGAAAACTTAAGGAAAAATCAAAATTAAAAGTAAAACAATGCAAAGGACTATTTTTTAATTAGTTTTTCTTATTTTCAATGATGTTAATTAATTTAAAAATCTAGAATTGGATCCCAAATGCAAGTATGTTATTTTGTAATTTTTTTTATTTTTATGACAACTAAAAATGCAAACAAAACACAAAATCATGCAATTAATTCCCTAAAATTCAAATAATAAAAGAGAAATCCTAATTTTAAGAATTCTATAGGAATATTTGAGCGAGTCAAAAATCATGTGCTCACAGCTGCCCCTATTTGCTCGGAGACACGAAGGGTTTTCGGGCAAAGATAAATGAGCAACTATGAGAGATTTTTGCCTGCTCCGCACTCCATGAGAAGCATTTTGAAAACCTTCTGACCGAACCCTACTTCAAAGGTTGCCTACATATCCTTGGCTATAAAGGAATCAGGTCAGTGTAATTCTGAAAGGTTTGGTAGCTGGGGCTACCAGGAGCTGTGATTTCACTGCTGTTGCTGCTGCTACTGCTTGCTGACCTCCTTATTACACCAAAAGGAAAATCTAAGCTAAGCTAACTATGCCTATCAACTATGAGTTACAAGATTCCTAACTATAAATCTCTTGAAGCTTGATCTTGAGTCTTAGCTGATTTTACTGTCGACTCCGATCAGAATCTTGATGCTCGCAAGTTATAGTTGTTATTTCTTTCTGCAGTATTGGGTCAAAACGGGATCGGTGGAGCTTGTGACTTCGATCAAATTTTGAGGAATCCGCAACTTTGTTTGCTTTCAACATTTGAGTTCATTTCTTTTTGTTCTTTTCCTCTTTTCTTTATTCTGGATTGGGAATCATTCCGTAGGTCATCTCGAATCCTGTGCTTCGAGGTCAAACCTACTTAAAATACCAAAATAAACAAACGAACGAAATTTTCTGCCCTAGTTTTCACTAGGAAAATTTCGTGAGTTAGTTGCAACACATATCTAAGCGATCAAATCAGGATTGTGTATTGTTGGGGATGACGACAGGTTATGCTGGGAAATGACAGGGTTATGGCGGAAAAGAAAAAGGTCCTCGGGTTATGCCGGGATGGAAAGAAAAAAGCCCCTTGGGTTATGCCTGGGAGATCCACGGGTTATGGCGGGAAAGAAAGAAAAAAGCTCCTTGGGTTATGCCAGGGAGATCCACGGATTATGCCGAGATGGAAGGAAAAAAGCTCCTTGGGTTATGCCAGGGAGATCCACGGGTTATGCCGGGATGGCAAGAAAAAAGCTCCTTGGGTTATGCCAGGGAGATCTACGGGTTATG